>JABUQX010118770.1:0-12945 GCA_015478945.1 Trachelipus rathkii | reverse complement strand
TTATTATATATATTATATAATATGTAATATACTTAAGTATATATATAGTATAATATATACTATTATATATATGTTATTATATATATATATATATATATTATATTTAATATATTATAATAATATATATATTATATAATATATATATATTATATATATATATAATATACTACTATGGCAATTCTGCCGCATATAAACTTTCCTTTATGCCCGCCTTGGTTTCTTCATCTGAATAAGAAAAACCAACTATTTGATTTTTGATAGAGTCAAATTTTCATTAAATAGATGCTTTCACGCTTTAAATAATAGGAAATTTATTAAATAAAAATACAGTGTATACTATGAGCCTAAAGTGATTTGTAATCTGATTTTCAAAATTTTCGGGCGGTTATCCATAATAAAAGTAGTCAAAGAAAAAAACTAGAGCTTATGGGATAAAATGACTTACATTTTCGGATTTCAGCTGCTTTGGATTGTTAAAAATCAGTTAACAAAACCCAAACCGGCTAAAAAAAAGTTTTCAAACGCAGGCCTGTGTTATTTTTCAATTTTTCAGTAACTAACAATCTCAAACCTTTCCCCTATGTCACTCACTCTATTAAAAACATCATTTGCTTCCCAATTATCAATTTCCTTCAACTTAGCTTTTAGAACCCTCTCGTCATCCCAATTACCTAGCCATACCTCTTCCTGGTCTTCAATATTCTCAATATCCTTATAATTCCGAAAATCGATCCAGCCAATCTCACCACTAGTTGGGTTCTGAATAGTATAGCTATCATTCCATTTTTTTACTGTTAGTCTTCCCTGCTCAATTAACACTTTCGCATCTATGCACACTCCATTATCTTTATTTCTACACTTATATTTCTTTCCGATCTTTATCTGAGGAATCTCATCTTGATGTCCTGGGACTTCATCATCAACACCTTCTTGCTCTTCTACGACTACAGGAACCTTAACTATATTTTGTTCCGTTGCTATTCCTTTTTCCAAATTCCAATCTTTCTTTTCCTTTCTTTCTTTTTTCTTCCGTTTCCTCCCTATCCTGAGGTACACCTGCGCTAGCCTTGTAATATGCACTCTTGCTACATCCCTTAATGTCCCTCCTCGTTTACCCACCACAGTCTTTACATCTCTTCTAATCAATCACCGTTGCTGGCTCAGTCAATTCTATTTTATGTTCTCTGATCTGTCCTTTCATTGCCTTCTTAGTCCTATCTTCTGATCCCTGTTTAATATGAATTTATCTAGTTTTTGTTATAATTTCTAAGTGTTCTTTATCATTTCTGCCTCTATTCCTAATATGACCGTACCCCTGTCTCCCTCTGTGGTATTATTTGGTATTCTGATGTTCTTGCCAAAAACCAACTGATTAGGTGAATATCCATTTTTGTTCAAAAAACTATTCTTTGCAGCCACAGACCAAGAAAAACTAACATTTCTTCCATGCCCGTCATCCTTCATTTTTCTGATGGAATACTTTAGTAACCCCACCATTTTCTAACACTGCCTGTTACTCCATGGACTTTGCGCTGTTGTTGCCAATTGACCAATACTAAATCTTTCACATTCACCTTCATTTCCTCATTTTGAAATTCAAGACCATTGTCACTTAAGAATCTTTCTGGTGCTCCAAATACACTTATCCGCCTATCCAAGATCTTTTCTACTATTTCTTTTGGTTCATTGTTTCTTTTCCAGCAAGCTTGACAATAACTTCTTAAATCCACCATCACAAGGAACCTTTGGCCCTCTATTCTCCTAGATCCATTGCAAGCGTTTCATTGAATGTTATTCCTAGAGGAAACCCCACTACCGGTCTACTCGGGAGTCTTTTTATAGCGTATACATGTTTCACATTCTTTATTGACTCTTTCTATGTATGTTCTGATAGGTTTCCAATCAGCAAACGATGCACGACCTTAGCCCTATTCTTTTCAACCATGAAATCTTCCTTTGTGCCGCCTTGCCACCAAACCCTCCTACTTAACCCTCTTCTCAAAACCATTTTTAAGTGCCCTTTTTCATCTTCTATACACTCCACTTTCATATAATTAAAAACTCTTATATTAACTTAATTTTCTCTAAGATTTAAACTAACATTCATGCTTTTCAAAGATTCCCTCACCAATAACCAAGGTATATCCCCTTTTACAACCTCATTGATAAGAAAAAAATTTATTACCCACATAACACGGTATATGTAATCTTTTAACATCCTTATATAAAGAATCTCCAAACACATACTTTCCTTCTATCCATCTCATTGACTCACTTAGTTCTACTCTTTCTTTATCACTCATACTGCCCACAACTAGTCTTAGTCACTTTTCCCCTATCACATTTTTCTGACATCCTGTGTCTATTATAGCACATATTGATTCATATCCTCCTGCCTTCTCTCTATCTACCAATCCCTGTCCATAAAAAGCCTACGAGTCCTGCTTAAGTTGTCTATGTCCACCTATGGCATTATTCAGCCATCCTCTTCCTCTACCAAAGCCTATAATTATTCCACTATTCTGTTCTTCACTTCTCCCATTACCCGCCCATACACTTCATTTTTCATTAACCTTCTTTCACTGTCCCCTGCTGGGACATCTAGCAGCAAAATTGTATACTGACCAATATAATATGCACCTCATCACATCACCATATTTGTTTATAGGTTTCATTCTCACTTCTCTAACTCTCAAATTTTCATTCGATCCACCTTTTTCTCTTCCTTTTGTCCACCAAACTCCTTTTTCTCCTACCTTCCCCCTAAACCTTCACATACATTGATCAGCCCGTCCTTAAAGTCTTGGAACACCTATGCATCCTCCTTACCACAATAAACCCATACCTTCTGTTTCTGATTCATTTCAATATTTGCCCCTTCCAACAGATGCACACATCTCGTATCCTCACCCAAATCCACTCTGTCAGTCTTTTTACACTTATCTTCAATTATATTATCTGCATATCTATTCATATACTCCCTCATACTCTCACCTTCTTTTCTTTTAACAAAGAAGTATTCTAAAATCTTATCATATCTGTCTCTCCTTCCCATACCCTTTATCCGATTCACTTAACACCTTTTGTACACCTTCTTTACCCAGGTCATCTAAAACAATATTACACACACACTTTCAAAAGCTTTTTCACCAAATTAATCAGTGAGCAAAGTCTATAAAGTTCACAACAGGAAGAGTAAGAACAAAGATATCTACAAGGTGAAAAATGGAAGATAATCTTCATGTAACTTTGCCCTGCAATTATACATCTCACCAAGAATCAAGATATCAATTAAGATGTGTGGAATTGGTTATCAAGATAATCCAGTTTCTGGTGTTCCGACTTAGGATTTCGATTCCAGTTCTGGTGTTCTGACCTATGATTTCAGTCCCGGTGTTCTGACTTGGTATTCCAGGTGATCTAACTTCGGATTCCAGTTCCAGTGTTCTGATTTTAGATTCTAGTTCCGTTTTTTTGACTTCGAATTCTAGTTCCGTTGTTCTGACTTCGAATTCTAGTTCCGATGTTCTGACTTTGGGTTCCAGCTCCAATGTTCTGACTTCGGATTCCAGTTCCAATGTTCTGACTTCGGATTCCAGTTCCGGTATTTTAACTGGATTCCAGGTCTGGTATTGACTTCGGGTTTTAGTTCCAGTGTTCTGATTTTGAATTCCAGCTCTGGTGTTCTGCTTTTAGATTCTAGTTCCTTTGTTCTAACTTCTTATTCCAATTCCGTTACTCTGACTTCGGATTCCGGTTGACTAACTTTGGATTCCATTTACGGTGATCAGACTTGGAATTCCAGTTCCGATGTTCAAACTATTGAAAATCATGGCACTTAAATTTCATCTAATTCTAATTTTGAGAAAACTTTTCAACACGATTCCGAAATTAATTTCGATCTACCAAAGTTTATCGATTCCTCAATTCGAGTCACAGACTCCCATCCTACATCTAACATGTAAGCAAATAAAATGTCGGCAGGAAGCAGGCATTATTATTATTATTATTATTATTATTATTTTATTATTATTATTATTATTAATTATTATATATTATTATTATTATTTATTATTATTATTATTATTATTTTATATATTTTTTTGAGTTATAAGAAAAGTTTGTACTTTGTGAGTTACGTTGATCAAAAACAATAAGATTGGGACAAATTAAATGTGTGGTTATTCATAATTTTTTTTCACATGTTTGATAAATTGATATATTCTTAAAGACATCAAATGATAATGTTTTAATTTTAACTAGGTGGTAAGCCAGTTTGAATTTGACACCTAATGACGTTTCATACAATAAAATCAGCTTCAAATCTTAAACTTGCATTAGAATGGAAAATAAATATACTTATATCTTAACATTTGTTATTTCTAACTCTATTCCATACCAAATTGTAGACTCTCCATCACAACACTCGATTGCCATTGTTGTTTGTAACAAAAGAAATCAGCGTATGCGGCGCGTTCAATTTTACACGAAATTTGTGCTAAAAATGGGACAAATTTTGTTAGCATAGCTTACGAAAACGAACAAAATGGAAAACGTCTTACAGGTTTAACAAACTTTAAACGAGAAATGTAGAGTCATCATTGTTCGTCTTCGTCAATATTAGTGTAAAATGTAGATCGTGGGCTTTTCTCAAAAGTTATCACTTTTAAAAAATTAGAGTATAAATTATAAAGTCAATGTCTATTTCTTTTTAGATCAAATTTAGCAATTTAGATAATTGTGAGTGAGAACCTACTTATTTTTATGAAATTTGCACAAAACCATAAAAAAATGTATTGTTGGTTGGTTCCACTGGGTACCTCTCCAGGGAGCTGCCTAACAGGGCTGGGTTTTTTATGGTAAGATTCCTCCAGTAAAATGGGAAAATATTGAAAAAACATGTAATTGTGGAGTCTCGTTTAGTCTCATTAACATGAATACTGTATTAAAACTATAAACATTTAATGTACAAAAATGGTATCTACAAATTATTTTATGTTTTTATTAATTTTCGTAGGCTACATTTTATGTCAATAATTTCAATAAAAATTAAAAAAATAACTTCAAAAATTTTAACCCATAGCTAACTATAGAGTTCCACTGCATCCAAATTAATTAAGGTATTAGTTCAGAAAAAGATAAGGTAGTTATGTAGCTAATGTGAGAAAGTATTATGCAACTGTTGTATTAAAATTATAAACTTAATTTACAGAAATGTTATAAAAAATTCTTTTAAAGTTTTTTTTTTTATTACTGATTAGCGTACATTTTAAATGTATATATATGTTTAATAAAAAATTAAAAAATAAAGCTCTGAAGAAAAGCCTGTAATAGTAGCGCAGAGAGGCTTTACCCCCCGATTTTTATAAAAATCACAGGATATAGCTACTAAAAAAAAATAATGAAGGATAGAAAAAAATAAATGTGGCAGTCTCTAGGGAAAAAGTTACAGCTTCTCAAAGTTAAAATTCCCATACACTTTTCATTTTTGATCCATCCAGGTTAGGTCTCATTTCAGGCCCTCTAGTTCAGGTTACGATATGTTTTGTTAGGTATATATATACACAAAGAAAATCAATGTATATTTAATAAATCTTATCATAATCTGAACTAGGATGGCCCATAAACCGAGCATGAGGCCCACAAATTTTTTTTATAAGAAAGAATATGAGAAAATTTTAAGCTTTGAGAGGCTGTAACTTTTTTTCATAAAGGCTTAAATCATTTTCGTTTTTTTTTTTTTTTTTTGCTTCATTATTATTTTTTAGAGTACATCCTGTGATTTAAAAAAAAAATAATTATTTTTATAAGAAAATCCTATGGGAGTTTTAACAACTTTGAGAGCCTGTAACTTTTTTTTTCCTAAAGAGACCGCCACATTTACCTTTTTTTTATTTTTCATTATTTTTTCAGAGTACAGTATATCCTGTGATTTTTATAAAAATTGGGGGTGAAGCTCCTTTGCGCCACTATTACCAAAAAGTCAGCTAATTTCGAAATTTTTTTTAGGGATAAATACTATCAATATATTTTTTCCACTTTATCAGATTATTTAGGCATATATAGCTATTGATAATTTTCTTTCAATAATTTTTTTTTTAATGATTATTAGAACATTAGAACACATTAAGAATATAGAGACAGTAAGAAGGCACATGGGCCTGTCGAGATTGTCCCAGTCAACCCACTAACCAAACATGCTCATGCAAATCCACAAAGCACCCTAGGGCTTGTCAAATTACTGTAACTAAAAATCCACCAATTTGGCTTAGTCAAAAATAATGATATATACATGATATCCAAACCATCCACATGCATTAATAACTAAGTTATGGTACACATGCAGTCTAACCATTTATAACTACTTAACTAAAAACCCGCCAATTTGGCTTCGTCAAAATATATAATATGATACCCACCTCATCCATAAACGTATCCAACCCTTTCTTAAATGTTGCAATCGATCGCACCAAAACCTCCTCTGGCAGACCATTCCAAAATTTAACAACTCCTATTCTGAATGCATGCTTTCTTATATCAAGATGGGCATGCTTCTTAATTTTCTTATTATGCCTCTGGTCACCTGTCCATGCTCTACTATGAAAATTTATTGGTCTCTGTATTATCAAAATATGTAAATATTTGTAGATTTTGTATCATGTCCCCTCTGAGAAAGTCGCCTTTCTACAGAAAACATTCCAACTCCTTCAGCTATTTCACAGGGCTACCAAGCCTAGAAACTCTAACCTTTTTGTATCAAAGTTGCACTCTCTCTGGCATATCTAAGTCTTTCTTTAAATAGGGGCCAACTTGTGCACCATACTCTATACTGGCCTAACTAGCTATTATAACAGTTTACTTATAACTTCCTTGCTCTTATAACAACCTTGCGATTTATTATGCCCAGCATCTTATTAGCTTTCTATTTCTAGCTTCCAAACACATATTAGCGTTCACGCTTTCTGGAAAGTCAGGAAAAAAAAAAAAATTGGTCGGGAAACGTTTTAAGAGGTCTCAAACACAGGGAATTTAAAAATTTCAAAAAAACATGAAAATGATCCATGGACCAAGTTGCAATATTTTGATATATTTTTTTTTCTTACTGTATAATTGTGGAATGAGAGTTATTTGATAAGTGAATGAAAAGTAAGATGGGCGAGGAATGACAATTCTACCATAATCTACTTTATCCTGTTTTCTTTCTATTTTTTAGTTTCACTAAACCTACTATTCTTCCTATTTGGTTCGTAGAGGTTGTTTCCAAGTTCATCCTTTTGATTGAAGGTGACTGGGTAATGGATGTATTTTAGACTTGCAGATTGTAGAACTGAAAGTTTGATTGATGCTCTGTATATTAGTGTAGTCTTTTCTGAGTTTTTATTTTTAGTCATTAGAGGAATGTACTGCAAATTCTTGGTTTTATGGTCAAAACAAATTCCGACTTACTCCATAAATGACTTCAAACAAAAAAAACTAACTTTAACGACGTCAGGTGTTGGACGTCAAACTGAACCCACAGTTTATCAGGTGTTGGGTAAAGAACCTGATAGTTCCAAGGATACTGTAAGTATTAAGAATTACTTGCTGAGTCATCTAACATGAGATGCCCAAGTCGGAGTTCAATTCAAGGGGAAACTCATTTGAATTTAATCAAAACCCGGCAGGAACAACCATCATTGAAAAACTTTTTTTGTTATGTGTATAAATAATACAAATATTAGTGAAAGTGTGTGCACTGAAAATTAATCCCTTCCATACTTCTATTCATACTCTCCGATTGTAATGACCCTGAGTGTTCTATAAATAACCAACCAAAATCAGTTTAATCAATCAGTTTCATTTTTTGCATTAAAGATGATGTTACAGGATCTTGAAATACTATGGGCATAAAGGTGTGGATGATAAAATGTCTTTAAACTTGTGTGCAGATATAGGGGAAACATTTAAATTCATGTTTCCAGATAGTGCGGTAGCTTCAAATTTTCAAAATGGGGCCGATGAAATGTAAAAATGTGATTAACCATGGACTTGCTACCCTATTTTTCTAGAAGCAAAAGCCACAATACACTCTACTTTGCAGTTGAAGCTCCTTCTACCCTTGAATTAAAATTCAAAATTATTTGGATGGTGATTGTCTTTCTAAGAGACTAGATTAGTTTTTTTCTTCTTCTATAGTACCTGGGAACAATGTTATGTGGAATTGGTGGCAAATTATTAAATTGGACTGATATTTTCCGCATGGAAATGGGACAGTGGAAGGAGGGTTTTCTATAATTAAGTAATTTTAGTGGAGAATCTGAAAGAACATAGTATGATTTTCAAAGAACAGTGCACAAGCTATAAGATCTCATGAAAGTTTCATAAAGTTCATCTCTCAATAAATGTTGACAAATGTAAGCGCTGCCCATAGGAGATATGAAGAAATCTCAAAGAGTAAAACAGAAACAAGAAAAGAAGATAATAAAAAGGTTGAAAAAAGAAAATTATCCATACACATCAATAAACCTGAAAAAAGATGTTAAAACTGAAAGCTTTGACAGAAGACGACGCTATAAAATCAAAAATTCAATTGCTTGAGAAGAAAAAGTTCCTAAATCTCCCCATTTAGAACTTTTGTGATCACAGTGAACGTTATTCACCTAGTCCATTAATGTAAGCTTTTAATTTATTCCTTTTATAATAAATACAAACTGTTACTTTCTTGGAAAAAATAAAAAGGCAGTGCCGTGGGACGGCTATGGGAAGGTATAGCTGATTACTAAAAAAATAAAATATTTTTTTTAAATTCATCATGATGATGAACAGGTTTCTAAAGTAATTTTCAATAATTTAATGTAAGAACTGAGTAAAAATAGGCTGCAATAATGATTTAATAGATATTTTAAACGCCAAAAATAAC
This sequence comes from Trachelipus rathkii, assembly GCA_015478945.1. Taxonomy (NCBI): domain Eukaryota; kingdom Metazoa; phylum Arthropoda; class Malacostraca; order Isopoda; family Trachelipodidae; genus Trachelipus; species Trachelipus rathkii. Next base: position 4,046 of record JABUQX010118770.1, on the reverse strand, counting down.
GAACACGCTGTTAGGGAAAATTTTCTGAGTTGGTCAGGGAATGTCAGGGAAATCAAATTCAAAATTTAGTGTGAACCCTGGTCATTAAGCTACTTCAAATTACTGCTTATAATCAACCTAAATCTTTTTCCTTGGTCACAGACTCAAGCCATCCCATTCATATCTAGTTAAAAACTTTTATTTGAGTAAAACCTAGGTGAAGAAACTTACACTTTTTACTATTAAATTCATTCTGCACTATCTGCCCACCAAGATAGTTTATCAGATCATTTTGATCTTTATGCATCCTTCACTATTCTAACTGAGGTAGCCACTTTGGTATCTCTGCAAACTTTGAAAACTTGCATTTAAGTCCTAGTTAAATCCCATTTAATATATATATATATATATATATTTATATATATATATATATATAATAATATATATATATATATATATATATATAATATATATATGAGGAACATAGTGTCCCCAGCACTGAACCTTGTGGGGCACTCTTCACTATTTCCATGATGATTTATTGCCATTTAGGTACACACCGTTTTCTATTTCGCAACCACTTTAATCCAACCCATGTACCACTCCACCTATACCACATTGCAATAACTTCTTCATCAGCCTATGTGGGGAACCTTATAAGCTTTGGCTAAAGTCTAAAATACATATCAACTGGATCTCCTCTGTCAATGCAGTCAGTAATGTATTCCTAAATTCTACAAGGTTTGTCTGACATGACCTACTCTTTCTGAAACCATGCTGGGGTCATACAATACCTTGTTATCTTCAAATATTTCTCTATATGACCTTTTCAGTAACTTTTCCAGAACCTTACAACCAGAGATGTTAAGCTAACTTGCTATAATTTCCAAATCTCCTTACTCTTTCTTATAATAGGCGGACAATTTTTGCTGTTTTCCAGTCATCTGGTAACCTCCCAAATGTTATAGATCCTTAAAATCAAATCAGTGCCTTTGCATGGCTGGTACTCTCCTTCAGAATTCTTCCATAAATACCATCGGGCCTGCAGCTTTACTTGGATCAATATGACCTAATAAATGTTTAATATCTTTTACGTCAAATTCAAATTCTGTAGTTTATTTATTACATACAAGAACTACTAGTCTCCAAACTATTATCTAATCTTTCTTCAGTAAACACTAAAGAAAAATAAGCATTGAAAATGTGACCAACCTCATCTGAACTCACTAAATTTTTCCCAATTTTAATTGGACCCCAAAATTTTTTGGGTCCTAATTCTTACTTTAAATTTATAAGCTAACACTTCTTCAGGTTCTTTAATTACTATTTTCTTGCTAATATTCTGCCTCTCTCTTTGCCCTTTCTTATTGACTGGTTTAAGTTCCTTTCTATTTTTCCTATAATTTTCTAAATCATCATCCCTATTACTACCCTTGAATATTTAAAACATCTATGCTTTCTTGATTTTTTCTCTTATCTCTCTCTTCCACCAAACAGGTTTTCTCTTTGGCCACGATCTAATTGGTTTATCTTTTAAAAACATATTTTCCATTTCATTAAAATTTGCTTAAAATGTTCCACATGATAAAAGTTTTGTTCTTTAAACTCTTTATCCCAGTTGTACTAAGCATGTCTCGAAATTTGGTAAAATCGCCATATCGGAAATCTAAGATCTTTTCCTTATTAAACTTACAATTTGGGCCAGATCTTACATTTCATATTAAATCTAATTGTATTAGGTCCACTACAGCTCCTAAATTCTCTCAACCTAACTTATCCACCCATACTTTTCCATCGTTAGTTAATATAGGTCCAAACAAGTTATCTAGTATATCAATTTATGAATGCAGAACTACTGTGGTCCATATTAGACAAGGAATCCCAATGAATGCCAGGAAAATTAAAATCGCCCATTATGACTACACTTTTTTCTTTACTGTGGCATTCTGTCTCAATTTCTTTCAAGCAATTCCGCGTCTAATTCTTACTGGCCAGAGGTCTTCAAAAAATGCCCTATTCTATATGTTTATTATATATACAGGATACTACCACCCCGATTCAACTATCATTGATTATTTTAAAGTCCAGTCCATTAATCAGATTGAATTACTTAACATCAGCGCCAAACACCACCTCTTCCTCTACGCTGGTATAAATAAAGTGAATATCCGTCTATTTCATATTTCTGGAAAGAAGTCCTCATGTCAGACAAACCTTATAGAATTTATGGAATACATTTGACTGCATCGACCGAGGAGATCCAGTTGATATTGTATATTTAGCCTTAGTTAAAGCTTTTGATAAGGTTCCCCATAAGGCTGAGAAAAAGTTATTGCAATGTGGTAAAATAGGTGGAGTGGTACATGGTTGGATAAAGCAGTGGTTGCGAATAGAAACAGTGCTGTACAACTAAATGGGCAATACATCATCTGGAAAATAGTGAAGACGTGGTGCTCCCACGGTTCAGTGCTGGGGCCACTATGGTTCCTCATATATATAAATGATTTAGACAGGGACTTAAATGCAAAGTTCTAAGTTTGCAGATGATACTAAAGTGGCCACCTCAGTTTGGAATAGTGAAGGATGAATAAAGATCAAAGGTCTTGATAACTTCTTTGGGTGGGCAGTAAGTTTGGGGGGGGGCAATGAATTTTAATAGTAAAAGTGTAAGGTTCTTTTCCCCTAGGTTACTCAAATAAAGTTTTAAAACTACGTATGAATGGGGATTGGCTTGCGTCTGTGGACCAAGAAAAAGATTTAAGGTGTGATTATAAGCAGCAATTTGAAGTAGCTAATCAGTGTTGGAAGCTAGAAATAAACGCTAATAAGATGCTGGGCATAATAAATCGCAATGTGTTTACAAGAGCAAGGAAGTCAATAAGTAAACTGTATAATAGCTATGTTGGCCAGTAATCGAGTATTGTGCACAATTTGGGCCCTTATTAATGACAAGACTTAGATAGCTTAGAGCGAGTGCAATGTATGGTAGAGCACGAAGATGATTTCTGGTGTTGAGGGTAAGAGCTATGAGGAGACGGCTGAAGGAGTTAGGAAATGTTTTTCTGTAGAAAGGCGAATTTCTCAAGGGGACATGAACAAGTCTAAAAAATATTTTACACCTATGATATACATAGAACCAATAAATTTTTCATAGTAAGAACATGGAGCAGGTGACCAGCGGGGCATAATAAAGAAATTAAGACACCAGAAACATGCCATCTGATATAAGAAAGCATGCATTCAGTAATAGGGTTAGTAGTAGTTGGAATGGTTGCCAGAGGAGGTTGTTGAGTGTGACTCTTTTGCAACATTTAAGAAAGGGTTTGATTCGTTTATGGATGGGTTGGGTATCATATAATATATTGAGACCAAATTGGCAGGTTTTTAGTTATAGTAGTTATACATGTTAGATGGCATGTGTGACCATCACTTAGTTATTAATGCATGTGGATGGTTGGGTATCATATTTATATATCATTACTTTTGACTATGCCAAATTGGTGGATTTGTAGTTACGACAAATTGACAGCCCTGCGGTGCTTTTGGATTTGCATGCAGCAATGTTTGGGTAGTGGGTGACTGGGACAGTCTCGTAGGCCCATGTGGCTTTTTACTGTCTCAATATTCTTAATGTTTAATGTCTAGATCGGTTTCCGGATAATCTAAGATGTTATAGTGAGGAGCAAGGGAGAGTTCCATCAAGATACTCAGGTGATGAAAGAAAGATACCAAGGAAGATGGGATACCACGCATGATGGCAGACTATTGTTGGGAGCTTCAACGTGATTGTCCACATTTTGCACACACAGAAGACATCATATAGACAGCGATTTGTAATGCATTAATTGTGAATTCATTTGTACTGGATTGAATGTTTTGACCTATTAGCATTTATGGTTACTATACTCATTAAGCAATTTGATAATATACTATATATATATAATATAAAATATATAAATATTATATAATTATATATATATATATCTATAATAATTATATATATATATATTATAATATATATATATATATATATATATATATTCTATATATATATATATATTAATATA
>JABUQX010118769.1:27500-30000 GCA_015478945.1 Trachelipus rathkii | reverse complement strand
TGTATATAAATATATATATATATATACTTATATATATATATTATATATATATTTATATAATATTATAATATATATAAATAATATTATATTTATAATATATAATATATATATATAATATATATATATATAGATTGAGTGGGATATTAAATGTTAAAAGGTCAGCCGCCGGGTACCCCCAAGAATTTTCAATAACTATTGATAAAACAACATTCAGTTAAAAGTAAACCTTAAAATTGTTTCTCTTGAAAAGTTTTTTAAAATAAAATTTGGCAAATTTCTTTCACATCACGCCATATATATTATATTATATATATTATATATATATATAAATATATTATATATATTATATATATATAATATATATATATATAATATAATATATATAATATATATAATATATATATTATAATATATATATATTATTTAAATTATATATATAATATATATAATATAGTATTATATATATATATATATATATTATATATATATAATATATATTATATATATATATTATATATTATAATATTATATATATATTATATATATATATATAATATATAATTATTTATATATATATATATAATATATATATATATATATATATATATATATATATATATATATATATATATATATATATATTACTATATATATATATATATATATATATATATATATATATTATATATATATATATATATAATATATTAAGTATAATATATTTATATTTTTAAAAAATATTTTAATATTTATATTTATAATATTTATATATATATAATTATATATATTATATATCTATATTTATAAATATATATATAAATATATATATATATATATATATAGTATATTATATATATATTTATATATATATATATAAGGTAATGTCTAGCATTGCTCTCACAACTCCGAAAATGGATTCTACATGATTTTGGAAAAATAGATTATTTGAAAAAAAAATTTAAAATTATAATGAAAAAATATAGATTGATATTATATTTTTTTTCACTTCACACTAAGCGAACCAAAAAATTAGGCTATGGCAATTTATTTCCTTTTAAATTTGACTTATGTAAATAAGTTTTTAAAGCATAATTAGGTGAAATTTGGTTTAAACAGAAAAAAATCATATCACAAAAAACTACAATAGCTACAGGGAAAAGGAATACATTTCTGGAATGCTGGTCCAATTTTAGTCCGGAAAATGTTTAAAAAATCAAAAAGATCAAAAAAAAAATGAGCAGAACGAGTATATCTCGAACTCTGCAACAATAGGTACAGCGAAAAGGAATACATTTTGGAATCCTGGTAAAAATTCATATATACGAAAGATGTAAAAAAAAAAAATAAAAAAAATAAAAAAAATTATTGTTAAATAATCATAGTAATATGATTAGAGAGCCTATTTTAGAGACCTTTTATTGGATTTTACCTCGTTAAAATTAAATAGACTTTCTATTAATTTTGCTTTTTTTTTTTAACTAAAGAATACCCTCCAAGGGTATACAGAACCAATACAGAAGTCGGGGTCGCTCGCCTTCCGGGGAACTACGGGGTAGGACTAATACCCCCCCTCCGGGGAGGGTCTCCGGAACCCCCGCTCTTTGGTATTTGGGTGTCGCGCGGGGTTCCTCCGCCCCTCCCCCTACGGGGTATTGGAAAACGTCCCCCTCCCTGTGGTTCCCCGTCGGCTCGAGCCCCCTGCATTGCCGTGTAATAACTTTACAAATATATATTATATATATATAATAATATAAATTATATATATATATATATATATATATAATATATATATATTATATATATAATATATATATAAATTATATATATAATATATCATATATATTATTAATATATATATAGTCCCCTGCTCCTAAAAAAAAAATAGCCAATAATTTATTTTATTTTTATTATTTTTTTTTTTTACATTTTCCTAACTAAAATTTTAAAGGATTCCAAAAATTGTATTCCTTTCGCTGTTGCTATTGTAGTTTTTGAGATGTTTTTTTTTTTTTTTTTTTTTTGCCAGATACCCAACAATGTGTTCCTTTTCCCTGTATGTAGCTTTTGTAGTTTTTGAGAATGGATCGGATAGTTGTGGTTTTAATCACCAAAATATTCACCATATATATATCATATATATATAGTATATATATATATATAATATATATATATATATATATATATATATAATAATTATTATATATATATATATATAATATATATATATTATATATATCATATATATATATATATATATATATATATATATATATATGTAATATATTATATATATATATATATATAGTATATATATATATATTATAATATATATATATATTAATAAATTATTTAATTATATAAATCAGTGAAGCTCATTTTTTTCAGAAAATATTATTCTCTTTTTTCGTGTTTTTATATATCAAAAAGGTAAAAATTAAATTTCTCAAAATACTTTAGTTCATTACTTTAACTTTCGTTGTGCGACATACGTTCTAGACTT
>JABUQX010118769.1:12500-22500 GCA_015478945.1 Trachelipus rathkii | reverse complement strand
CATTATATCGCATTGTACCTTTTTATCATTCAACAAAAAATGGTTATAAAATAAAATGTGAGGTATAAAATATAACTTTTCTTTTAAACAGTTTAGTATAGTATTTTTAATGAGTGAAGCTTGAAAAGACTTTTAAACGATCTTTTTTATTACTTTTAATAGAGCGTTTCTTTCGTCTGCAATTTTTGTAAGCTTTTATTTATAATATTATTATTATTATTATATTATTATTTATTATTATTTATGATTTATTACTATATTATATATTATTATTATTATTATTATTATTATTATATTATTATATTATGTATTATTATAGTAATTATTATTATTTTATATATTATTATTATTATTATATTATTATATTATTAATTATTTTTCATTTTTATTTTTTTTTCATTTATTCCTAGGAAATTTAAAAAAAAAATTTTGATTACCCCATTTAGCCGGGGCTCGGAGCCGACGGGACAGAGGGGACGAAGTCCCCCCCGTCGTCCAACGGGAGCCGGGAGACCCCGACTCCTGCCATCTCTGCGATTACCCTTGGGTATTCCTTAGTTAAAAAAAAAAAGAAAAATTTTACTTCCCTTTACACTTTGGTATTACTTTAACTAGCAGGGGACGTGGGTAATAATATAGAGGGGGGGGCCGAAGGCCCCACCCCGAATCAAAATATATAAAAATATCAAATATCAATTTATTATTATTATTATTATTATTATTATTATTATATTATTATTATTATTATTTATTATATTATTATATTAATTATATTATATATTATTATATTATTATTATTATTTTATATTATTATTATTTTAAAAGTTTTAGATTTCGCTTCCAAGGTTCTAAATATTTATTTTTGTACATTATTGAATTTAAAATAATTTTTGAAAATTCACAAAAGTAGAAGACACATTTACACAGATTTCCTGACGCGTTTCGTCTCTGTACTTGAGACATCTTCAGAGGAAAGTTTTTTTTGTATGCTAATGAGTGTTTTTAATTAATATATACCATAATTAAGGGGAGACTTCATAACTAGACCCCCTACTTTTTGAGAGCAAAATGAAAATTTTCACAATTTTTTTATTATTATCTAAATTAGTATGAAAAAATTACTCCTGAAATCATGTGCTAATTATTTTTTTAAATGAATTCTAAATAGTTTTAGATTACAGAAATTTATTTAGAGATGGTGTCGAACTAAAAATTTCAATTTCCCAGTCAAAATTCAATTCCAGGGTTTAGGATCCAAAAAATCTGTTTTATTTATAGATTATAGAAAATCTAATTTTTTTTTCATATTATGAACCTCTAGCTCATTCTTCGGATTTTGCTCTGTCAAATAAATGGAGCCGGAGCCGGAGCCAGAGCCAGAGCCGTAGCCGGAGCCGGAGCCTGGGTATATATTTTTTCATGAAATAATTTTTTTTAGATGGAAAATTTTATTGGCAGAAGATGTGCTGAAACAATTTTCAAATAGTACAGAAATCCTTAGTCGGATCCGGAGTCCGAAGTCAGAGCCGGATCAAAGTCGGAGCCGGAGTATGATTTTTTTTCGAAGAATATTTTTTAGAAGATCTGCTGAACAATTTTCAAAAAGTGCAGAAACCTTATTCAGATCCGGAGAGCTGAAGCCGATGGGATAGTTGGAGCGGGAAAAGGCGAAGGCCGGAAGCCGGAGGCCGGAGCCGGACCGATCCTGGGTTTGTAATTTTTTTTCTAAAAAAATATATTTTTAGGAGTGAAAAACTCTTTAATGCCAGGAAGAGAAAACGTACTTGAACAATTTTCAAATGGACAGAAGAAACCTTAGTCAGAATCCGGAGCCGGACCGAGAGCCGGAGCCTGAGGCCCGGAGCCGGAGCCGGAGCCTGGGTATGATTTTTTCAAAAAATTATTTTTTTTTAGGTGAAAAATTAATGCCAAGAAGACATTACTGAAAAAATTTTCAAATAGTGCAAAATCCTTAGTCGGATCCGGATCCGGAGTCGGAGCCGAGTCAAGGGGAGCCGAAGTCAAGCCGGCTACCGGTATTTGATTATTTTCGAAAAATAATTTTGGTTTAAGGTGAAATTTTTTGATAGGAAGAAGGTTGACCGAATTTTCAAATAGTGCAGAAACCTTAGTTGGATCCGAAATCCGATCCCGGGAGCGGGTAATTGCCGGATTCGGAGCCTGTTTCTGGGTATTAAATTTTTTTTAAGAAAAATTTTTTTAGATTGGAAAAATTTGTTTTTTTGCCCAGAAAAAACGTTGAGCGTACTGGCTGACAGATTTCAAATAGTGCAGAATCCTTAGTCGGATCCGGAAGTCGGAAGGCCGGAAGTTGAATCGAGCCAGAGTCAGAGACGGTGCAATAGTATAAATTTTTTTGAGAAGAATATTTTTTTAGATGAAAATTTATTGCCAGAGACGTGCTGAACAATTTCAAAATAGTGCAGAAAAACCAGTCAGATCCGAAGCACGAAGGTGAAGTCGGGAGGCTGGAGCCAGAACGCGGGAGCGCGAACCTGAGGTTATAATGAATTTTTTTTTCAAAAATATTTGTTAAGGGAAAAAAAATTTAATGCCAGGAGACTCACTGAAAAATTTTCAAATTAGTGCAGAAACCTTAGATCAGGTCCAGTCCGTCCGGGATCCGGATCCGGGTATAAATTTTTCAGGAAAAAGTTTTCTTAGATGAAAAATTTATTGGCCAAGAAAGACTTGTGTACAATTTAATAAGTGCCAGAATCCTATAATCGAGATCCGAATTTGGAGTTGGTGCCGGAGCCGGAAGCCGGATTCAAAGTCGGAGATGGAGCCGAGCCAGAGTATAGATTTTTTCGACAAATATTTCTTTAGGTGAAAATTTTATTGAAAGAAGAGTTGCTGAACAATTTTCAAATAGTTCAGAAACCTAAGTCCCCGGAGCCGGTCCTGGGTATGAATTTATTTTAAAAAATATTTTTAGGTGAAAAACTTTATTGCACCCAAGACGTACTGAACAATCTTCAAATAGTTCAGAAACCTTAATCAGATCCGGAGCCGAAAGTGAGGTCGGAGCTGGAGTAGGAGCCGGAGCTGAGAGTCGGAGCCGGAGGCCGGAGGCCGGGCGCCTGCGTTATGAAGTTTTTTTCCAAGAAGATATTTTTTAGGGTGGTGAAAAAATTAGATGCCAGAAAACGTACTGAAAAAATTTCAAATAGGCAGAAACCTTAGTCGGGTTCGGATCCGGATCCAGATTCGGAGCCTTATCCTTGGTATAAATTTTTCAAGAGATAATTTTCTTAGATGAATAATTTATTTCAGAAGACTTGCTGAACAATTTTCAAATAGTGCAGAATCCTTAATCGGATCCGGATTTGGAGCCGGAGTCGAATTCGAAGTCGGAGCCGAGTATGGTTTTTTTTCGAAAAATATTTTTTTTCTGCTGAAAAATTTGATTGATTAGAAGAAGTCTGAACAAAGTTCAAATAGGCAGAAAACCTTAGTCATCCGAAAGCCGAAGGCCGAACTCGAGGAGCCGTGTCTGTACTTTGTTGTCGGAGCCGGAGCCGGAAGGCCGATCCTGGGTATTATTTTTTTCAAAAAAAAAAAATATTCTTTTAAGGCGAAAAATTTATTGCCAGAAGGAGTGCTGAACAATTTTCAATTAGTACAGAAACGTTAGTCGGATCCGGACGTCCCGGAGTTCGGAACCCGGAGCCGGCGCTTCCCTGCTGGGAGTATCCGACCTAAGGTTTCTTTACTAAGTGTTTCGATAACTGGATATGAAAATTTTTTTTTAATTGGAAAAATATTTTTAGTGGAAACAAAAGAAATTATAAATTGAAAGAGTGTGGCTGGCAAAAGGCGAAACTGAGAGGAGTAATATAGTCAAAAGATAGCTGAGGCACCCTTTGATGGGAATCCGATCCGGCCAGCACGATCGGAGCCGGATCTTTTTATAAATATTTTTCCAAGAAATTATTTTTAGTGAAAATGTAATTTCCAGAAGACTGCTGACTAATTTTCAAATAGTTCAAAAACCTAAGTCGGATTCGGATCCGGAGTCGGAACCGGATGCCGGAGTTAGAGCCGGATCCTGTTTTTAAATTTTTCAGGAAATATTTTTTAGATGAAAATTTATGCGGAACGTGTTGGAAACAATGTTCAAAATAGTGCTCAGAAACCTTTTGTTTGGATCCCGGATCCGGAGTCGGAAAGGAAGCCGGAATTCTGGCTATAATTTTGTCCTATAAAATTTTTTTTTGTGAAAAAGTTTATTGCCAGAAGGACGTGCAAACAATTTTCAAATATGCAGGAACCTTGTCGGAATCCAGCTCCCGATCGTGGCAGCCGCAGCCGTGAGTGTGGAAACGGAAACCGATTCTGGCATAAATTTTTTCAAAAATATTTTTGTACGTGAAAAGTTTTATTGCCAGAAAGTACTGAACAATTCTCAAACAGTGCAGAAACTATAGTCGGAGTTGGGAGCCGGAGCCGGAGAAAGAATAATTATTTTTCTTTGGGTTGTAAAGAAAACTATATCAAAGACTGAAGTTGGATCAGATAAAATAGTGAAGATAATAGTATATATTTATATATATATATAGTATATATATATATATATATATATATATATATATATATATATATAATATATATATTATAATAATAGATATATATATATATATATATATATATATATATATAATATATATAGTATATAGGATTGGGTTATGAAAGAATCAGAGGTGGGGTGAGGTAGCAAGGGATGGTGTTAGAGTAATGGAGAATGAAAGAGAGTGGAGGTTGCCCTACCTATTATTTGCGGATGATTTAGTTTAGTGTGGCGAATCTGAATAGCTTTGAGGGGGATTAGTAAGAGAGATTTGCAGGTGATGTAAAAGAGGTTTGAAAGTAAAACGGTAGAAGAGAGTAAGGCTATGGTTTTGAGTGAGGATAGTTCTCTGTGAAAAGTTATGTTAGATGGTGAGCAGCTTGGGAACAAATGTCTGAGCTCAAATAGTTAGGATTATGATGGTGGAATGAAAAGGAGTCGCGGATGATGTTTTGCAGAATGTAGTATGAAAGTGCGTGAAGAGAAGGAAGGTGGCTGGTGCAAATTAAATCCTAGTTGTATGCAAAGGGAATAAGTCTTGAGTGTGATAGGGTCTTACATGACGGTATTTCATTACCTGTGCTAATGTATAGTAGGAGACTATGGTCTGAATAAGAGGTACAGATATAAAGTACAGATATAGAACTTCTGCTGGGGCTACACGGCATTTTGATGGGTTGCTCCTGGGTTAAAGGAGCAACCAACCAAAGTTCAAAGCCACCGCCGACAGTGGCACAAGTGCTTGTTTGCGATAAATTTGGAACTAATAGACGATGAAAAATTTCACTCGCGCCAGGAACTCGAACCATCGACAACAGCGTCGCTGTAGGACAATGTACAGGAGCTCTACCCACTAGTCCGATCTGCCATTCCAGAAAAAGAAGGTATCTCGCAACAGTTTTCAAGTCTCTTGCTTCGATATCACTGCTTTGAAACGATACTTATTTAAACCGATAGGAAGGGTTGCTTTTAACCCCCTACTGAGGCTACACAGCATTCTGCTAGTTTGCTTCCCGTGTTACAGGAGCAACCAAACAAAATCAGGCCACGCCGACATGGGGAACATCATTCTTGTTGCGATAAATTTTCAATAATAAGACTAAGAAAATTTTCTCGGGCCAGGACTCGAACCGTCAACAAACAGCGTTCAACCGTTAGACAATTTTACAGGAAAGCTCCACCACTATTCTGATTCCGACACCACAAAAAAATAAGGTATCTCTTTACCATTTTTCAAGTTTCCTGCTTCGATATCACTGCTTTGAAACTCGATACTTATTAAATCCATAGAAGGGTGGTTGGAACCCCTGGCTGGAGGATTACACGCATTCCTCTGGGTGCTCCTGGGTTTACAGGAGAACGAACCAAAGTCAAGGAAACGCCGGAACATGGGCACAACATGCTTTGTTGCGACATATTTGCAATAATAAGACGAAGAAAAATTTCCCTCGCGCCAGGACTCAAACCATCGACAACAGCGCCGGAATTAGACAATGTACAGAAAGCTCTACCTAGTCCGATCCGCCTCCCTAAAAAAAGAACGCATCTCGGAAGTTTTCAAATGTTCCTGCTCAATATCACTGCTTTGAAACTCGACACTTACTTAAATTCACAGAAGGGTTGAATGGAATCTCTGCTGGGGGGCTACACGCATTCTTCTGGGTGCTCCTGGGTACAGGAGCAACGACCAAAGTCAAGGAAACCCGACATGCGCACCAAGATGCTTGTTGCGATTAATTTCTGCAATAATAAGACGAAAAAAAATTTCACTTGCGCCAGGACTCGAACCATCGACAAATGCGTCGCCGTTAAACAATGTAGAGGTGCTCTACCACTAGTCCGATCCACCTCCCCAGAAAAGAAGGCATCTCTCGAAAGTTTTACAAATCTCCTGCTTCGATATCCACTGCTTTGAAACTCGATACTAATTTAAATCCACAGAAGGGTGGTTTGATCCCTTGCGGGGCACACCGATTTTCAGGGGTGTTCATGTGTTACAGGGAGCAAACCGACAAAGTCAAGGAACGCCGACATGCCCACAATATGCTTGTTGCGACAAATTTGCAATTATAAGACGAAAAAAAATCACTTGCGCCGGACTCGAACCATTGACAACAGCGTTGCCCTTTAGACAATGTACAGGAGGCTCTACCACTAGTCCGATGCGCCTCCCCAAAAAAGAGCATATCTCGGAAGATTTCAAATCTCTGCTCGATATCACTGCTTTGAAACTCGATACATATTTAAATCCACAGAAGGTTGGTTGGAACCCCTTCTGGGGCTACACGGCATTCTTCAGGGGTGCTAATGGGTTACAGGAGCAGCCGACTAAAGTCAAGGATCGCCAACATGCGCACAACATGCTCGTGCGAGAAATTTTGCAAGAATAAGACGAAAAAAATTTCACTCGCGCCAGAACTCGAACCATCGACAACAGCGCGCGTTAGACCGAAATGTAAAGGAGGCTTTACTACTAGTCCAATCCGCCTCTCCAAAAAGAAGACATCTGGGAACAGTTTTTCAAGTCACCTGCTTCGACATCACTGCTTTGAAACTTTACTTTATCTAAATCCAATATATAGTTATATTATAGTTATATTATAGTTATATTATATAAATATATTAATATATATATATATATCATAATATATATTATATATATATATAATAATATATATATATATATATATAAATATATTTATAATATATAATAGATAAGATAGATAGATAGATAGATAGATAGATAGATAGATAATAGATAGATGATAGATTAGATAGATAGATAGATGATAGATAGAGATAGATAGATAGATTAGATAGATATATATATGTATATATAGTAGATAATATATATATATATTATATTATATATATATATATATATATATATATATATATATATATATATATATATATATATGATATATATATATGAAAATAGTTTGTTTTTTTTTGCCGTCTAAAAAATGAAAATTTTTCCAAATGTTTTTTTGTGTTTTTCTAGCATTTCATTTTTTCCTTACATAGAGATATAAAACAAAACTATTAATAAACAACGAACAGATTTATTTTCTTCAAATTTGTACCAAGGCTCACATATAAATGTGTAAACAAACTGACGTTTATATTAAAATGTTTTGGTAGAACGTCAAGGCGGTGGTCAGCCATTGGTTGAACTATTCTCTGTTTCAAAAATTTTGAAAGTACTTTTCAAGATTGTAAATTTTTTTTTTTTAAAAAACAAATTTTCAAATAAGGTGTCTAACTAAAATTTATTACCACACTAAATTGGAGTATTTTAGTGCAAAAAAATTGAAATATCTTGAAAATTAAAGATTTTATGGCAGTTTTTGTTGAAATTAAAAAAAAAAAAATTCCTCTCTTCACCCTAAAAACTGTTCAAAAACGAACAGTTTTTTTGTTTGTTTTTTTCATAAAATTAAGATATCAAAGTTGTTCATCAAAAAAACATTTACTTTTATCGGTTTGGAATAGTTGAGGTTTTGCTATTAAGTCTCCCCTTAAATCAAATAAGATTCAGTGTAACCGACAATTCATTAAATTTTGTTAATATGTGGTCTACGGGTTTTGATGTAGAAGTCCTCCGCAATCTTCAGTTTCTGCATGGACTTCACACGATCTGTATAATATTGTGAAGGGTTTGTAAATATTACCTGATGGTTGATGACCATGTGTCGTCGTTGTGGGAATATGTGCCAAAAAAAATCTGGGATTGTAGCGATGTTGATATGCCCTATCCCACAATCTATTGGTCGTGCAACCAATATATGTCGACGTACACTCTAACTCAGGGCAGTTAAATTGGTTGAGATGGTTGTCGGGCAAAGCATCTCTTGTGCTAAAGGATGATGATAGTTGTTTGGATTTATGGTACAAGTGAGTTGAAATTTTTCAGGCGTGATTATTAAAAAAAAACGAATGAATCCATGTTGCTTTATATTTGGGTATATTACTTACAACTTCTCATTTATTAACTTCACATCTGAGATAAGACTTCTCAGACAATGAAATTTGATCAATCCAATGTAAGCTTAATCCTAAGCCTTATTTCAATAATATAATAATAATAATAATAATAATAATGATAATAATAATAATAATAATAATAATAATAATAATAATAATAATAATAATAATAATAAAAATAATAAATAATAATATAATAATAATAAATAATTAATAATAGATAATAATTAATAATAATTAATAATAATAATCAAAATAAAAAAAAGATACTTCAGTCTCACTAAAAAACCATTCTTTTTATTGAGATTAATACAAAGAAATATATTATATGAGAAAGGGCTACTAGGGGGACGTTTTCGTCCATTGAGCCCAAATAATAATAATAATAATATTAATAATAATAATAACAATAATAACAATAATAACAATAGTAATAATAGTAATAATAGTAATAGTAATAGTAATAATAGTAATGATAATAATAATATAATGATAATAATAATAATAAATAATAATAATGAAAAATTAAGTAATTAGGAAATACAAAACTAAACCTTCTTTTTAATGATGATAAACTTGTTCACATTATAATATTATTATATAATACAGTACTAAAAATAAATATAATAATAATAATAATAATAATGTATTATTATTATTATATGATTATTATTATTATATCTATTAATTATTATTATTATTATTATATTATTATTATAATTTTATTATTTTATTATTATTTTATTATTATTATATTATTATTTATTATATAATAATAATAATAAGAATAATAATTATAATAATAAATAATAATAATAATAATATAATAATAATAATAATAATATAATAATAATAATATAATAAATAATAATAATAATAATAATAATATAATAAATAATAATAATAATAATATAATAATAATAATAATAATAAAGTAATAATAATAATAATAAAATAATAATAAAATAATAATAATAATAATAATTAATAATAGAAAAAAAGTAGAAAAAATAATAATAATAATAATAATAGTAGTAATGATAATTAATAATAATAATAATAAATAATAATGAAAATAATGAAAATAATGAAAATATGAAAATAATGAAATAATGGAAAATAACTAATAAATTTATAATAATTATAATAATATAATAATTATAAAATTATTCTATTTCAGAATAGTTATAGAATAATTATCAAGAATATTTTTTTTTATTATAATAATATAATAATTATAATAATAATAATAATAATGATACCACCAACACTATTAGTACATCTAGTAGTATATATAGTAATAATGATAGTAATAATAACGATTAGTAATAAAAAATAATAGTAATACAATAATAATAATATACCATTATAATTACAATAATAATAACAATACAACAATAATAATAATAAATATGGTTCGCC
>JABUQX010118767.1:15000-20554 GCA_015478945.1 Trachelipus rathkii | reverse complement strand
AAGTCTAAAATGGATTTTTGGATGAATCCAAATTTAAATCCATCTGGAATATTCCGGGTGGATTGGGAATTGGATTTTAGGAATGAGAATTCCCAGACTAGGAATTATGATTCACAGACTTATTTCAACATCTCTGGCTCCAGTTTTACGATCCAAAAGTTTAAGAAGTGTTGAGTCAGGTAATAAAAAAAGATATTAAAAGGAAAGTTAGTTAAACAAAAAATGTTGAAATGTAACCGAAGCTTGAGAAATGGATTATGAAGCAAGAATTTGTTTTTTGAATTATGAGTTTTAACTATCAATAAACTTAGTTTCTTGATTTCAATATTGTGAAATATTTTTACAAATAAGGACCTCCTCAGAAAATGAAAATTAGGATTGTAATTCTAATAGTACTTAACTTTATAATTCAAAAATAACTGCAGAAAGCGGTTATTAGTCATGTAGGTAGAAAGGGATATTATCCAAGTTAGCAGTTATAGAATATACCCACTTCTTTGAGAAGTAGATTGCCTAATGGAATAGGTGGGGCCATCGGAGGTTTGGGGGTATTAATGATGTCTATTTTATGGGAGGTTGCTACCAAGGGTTCATTTCAATTTGATTTCTGTGGGAAATTTTGAACTGTGGTTACCTCTAATGGAAGGGTTGAAATGGGTATAGTATTTCAATGGAATATCTATGGGGTTCTTGATTTATTCTTCAAACATTTCTACACAATGTTTTCTATAAGGACCAAGTCAAATAAACAATCACTATGATGAAAATGAATAAAATAACACTAGTTGTTCCTCCACCAATATATGGGATTAATTTAACTTGAGAAAGATAAGGAGTTAATGGGTGGATGGTATTATTAATACTGTCTAGTCTCTTATTCCACTGAACTTCTTTCATTATTTGAAATTTTGGGAACAATGCTGAAGATATATTTGGTAAAGCAACATGAGTTTAAAAAATTAAACAAAACTTTATCAGATCTGAGCAATTAATGAAGTTATGGAAATATTTTTTTCTCTAAATTGAATGGGCGGTTTTTAAATGATAATTAGCAGAGGTAAAAGTACAACCTGTGAGGAATATTAAAAAAAAATGATTTTATATGGTGTACGGAATGGGGTTTTTCGCAGGAAATAGAAGCTCTAATTTTTTCTGCAAAAGATATAATAGTGAAATGTCCTAGGGTTACTGTGAAAGGTTCTTTAGATTTAAAGATAGTTATAGGACATGACGAGAAATTAGTAGTATAGTTAAGCAAAAGCGGAATAGCAAGCATGTTTTGTCTCAATGGAGGAAAAGGGTTGTGATTGAGGGCAACGCTGTTTTCCGCCTATGTGCGACAATAGTCATGAACTGAATTCCGCAAATAAGTATATTTTCGCTGACCATAATTAACGAAAAGGTAATTATTAGGTGTATTATACATTATTCGAACGGACGTTTCATTAAATGGAATGAATGTTGGGAATGGAATTAACTTATATGAAATAAATTTCTCATTTGAAATGAATGGAATTAATGTAATTAATTCAAATGGATTAGTGGTTGATTTTATAGTCCATGAGTATGTCAAAAATGAATGATATGTTGTTGCTTCTAATGGTATGATAGGATGTAGTTTTGTGGTCTGTGTCATTTCTAGTATATATGGTAACAAAAAGATGGGTGAATAAAGTTGATCATTAGTTATCTTGTTTTTAGCTAATTGTAATGAAGTGATAACTAATTGATGTATCATTGTAATACTGTTAACTGAATGTTCAACTAATGTAAGTAATGATTATTACTTCGATTTAATAAATGAGGTCGCCGTTTTATTAAAGTAAAATTAAATTAATTAATTTTTGTAGGTTAATTTGAAATTCTGACAATGTTCGGGTATTTGACTTTAATTGTTCTTTAAGTTCATTAACTAATAAATTTGAAGTACTCGCAAAGTTTCCTAATATATTTATCTTTTTTCTTAAAAATTTTAATTGTTATCAGTCGCGGTACCAAACTTAAAATATTAAGATATCTCCTCCAAATTTCGAAGCAGCTCTTTTATTATTTAGTTTGGGAGTTGAATCCATGGTAAGCTTTTAATTTCAGCTAATTTAAAGGGATATACTTTAGTGCTAATTTTAATGGAGTGAAAATTCCCATTTGTGCCTCTTTGTTTATGGAATATTAATAAAAGTACATTGTGGAAACGCAGGGCAAAAAATTTATCTTTAAAGTATCTATCATTTTAGTGGTTCTATAAATAGTAGTTTTAATTTCTGATGGGCATTCTAAAGATACAATCAAGTCAAGATATCCTTCAATAAAATTTACTTCACCGGAGTGATACAAAATGATACCTGGCAGTACTCTTGTCTCTTCATTAATGTTAGTGGAGATGGATAAGACTGCAGGTAAAAGGAGTAATGCAAATGCTGGATGTAACATTTTCATTTCAGTCTGAAATGATTATTACTTCGATTTAATAAATTAGGTCGCCGTTTCATTAAATTAAAATTTAAAATAATTAATTAAATGTATTAAATTCTTTTAAAGTTACCGTTAATTATACTAGAATTACTAGAGTTACGTTATTTTAAAATTCAAAATTGGAATCAAGTTTGATTATGTTTCTGATAATAAATTTAATTAATGAAAATCAAATAATTAAAAATAAAATGAACTTCATAAAATGAAATCAAGTTTATTGGATCTTGGATAATAAAACTAAAGATAAGTAATCTTTTAACATTCTGATTATAATTAAAATGAAAATTAAAATTAAAGAAGCTTTAAGTGAAAACTTAAAAATTGTAGCATTCTGATTATCATGGAATTAAAAATTAAAATTAAAAGATTATATAGCATGAGGCTAATTAATATCAATAAAAGCTGATCAGGCTATTAATAAAAGCTGATAATATAGCATAAGGCTAATTCTGAATTGAAATCAAAATTAAAAATAAAAGCAGCTGATTTATTAAGCTTAAGGCTAATTCTGAATTAAAATCAAAATAAAAACATAAAAGCAAAGCAGATTATACTAACATAACCCCCCATTAACAAAAGACAAGCTGATTGTTTTTTATTATTTTTAAAAACGGTTTCACGAAAACAAATTTTTCTTTTTTTCTTTCTTTCGTTTTAAAATAGAAAATGACATTTAAAACATGTTTACTAATAAAAATAAAAGTATATAAACGTTTCTTATTTTACGAAACGTAAATTTAAATTTTCTATTTTTTATGGTTTTTTAGTTTCAAAAGAAAAGAATGACCTGGGGGCAAAAAAAATTTTCCGAATTCGTAACGGACATTAATAAAAATATGGGAAACTATATACTTAAAGATTAAGAATAGAAAAGTGTAAAATGTGTTTTGTGTAATATTTTGTAATAGAAATATAAAAACTTAAACCTAAAGGTTATGAACACATAAAATAAAATAAAATATTTATTTACAAAAAGATTTTACAATTCTAAGAGATTTTAACTCTTAGGAGGCAAATAGTAAAGTCTATTTCCTCTTCTAGTCATCTCTAATGGCAAAACAACTGGAGGTCTCTGTAATTCTGTTTCAGATGACTCCTTTGTTGCTTCTTCCGTTCTTGGTGGTAGAGATTGAAGAGATTCATGCTCTCTTTGTCTTGTTTGACTTCTTGTAACTCTTTGTTCCACATCCCTCGGACCTCTGAATTGCTGGTGAGGTCTATACGACGGATCTTCTTTTCTATCATCTTTCGGACCTTCAGATGTTGATAAATCCATAATTTCTTCTGGAGGTGTTACCTCATCATCTTTGGGAAGTGTTTCAGCGGAACTTGGCACATTTTCCCCTACAGTTCCATCTGTAAGTGGTGTTACCAAAGCATCCTCTTGTACTTCTGAAGACAGGTGTTCCTCGTGGGGTCAGAACTGTCTGAAATATATGAATCCTCTTGTCTGATGGTGATAGAGATGGGTCTATATCCTCTTACTTGAGTTCTTGTTTGGGGAGTAGAATTCATCAATCTACTTCCTTGAGGAGTATCAGGTATTATTTGATTACAAGAAGTTTGTGTTTCTTCTACAGGATTCTTTTGTTCTGGTGTTGAATCCTCAGGTATAACATTTTGTTCATCATAAAAATTAGGGGGAATCCAAGAAGAAGTGGTTGGAGATTCTTGATTATCTACCTGTCGATCTACTTCTTCAGGTTCCATACTTGTTCTTTCTGTTGTAACTTTCGGGGAATCCAATGTTTCTTGAATTGCATCTGGATTCCAAATCTCATCATTGTCAAATGAAAAATGAGATTCTGTAATCTTTTCTACTGGAATTATTTTTACATTATCCCGGTGAACCGGAAATAATTTCGTTGAATTTAAACACGAAAGCATAAGCTTATTTGGCTCTTTTTTTTGATTCACAATAAAAGGTCCTTCAAATCTTTTGTTCAATTTAGAACTTTGTTCTGGTTTCTTTACAGCATTCACAAAAACATAATCGCCCACTTTTAATTCTCTTTGTGTGGCATGTTTGTGTTGCTGTTCCATAGCTTTAATGGTTTCCTTTTCTAGACTTTCTCTTGCTAAGTCTCTTATTGCTTCCATTCTTTCCACTACGACTTCTAAAACAGCTGAAATGAACTTTCATTTCCGATTTATTTGTAGCCTTGAGGGAAACATAGTCAGCATCTCGTAGGAAGTCTCTTTTATATATCCATTGCAGGACGAAATGTGGAAGAAAGATCCAATTGATCGAATTATTACGATGTATTAATTGCTTTTGAGCCAAAAGATAAGTATTTTGACCAATCTCTGTGATTGTCTTTTACAAAATGACGGAGGAAATTTTCCAATATCCGCATTCAATTTTCAACTACACCATTTTGACTTGGTTTGTAGGGCAGAATATTGACTTTTTTTATCCTCCAAGCTTTACATAGCTCTTTGAAGGCAGCTGACGTAAATTCTGGGGCATTATCTGAAGCTAAAATTTCTGGGCTCGAATGTCGGCATATTATTCTTTCTTGTAAAGCTTGAGCAAATTCTTGGCTTGTTCTTGACTTACAGGCGACTAATTCGCAGTATCTGGTCAAAACATCTCTGAAGACGAGAATGTGTTTGGCTCCTGAAATTGAACATGTGGGAAGTTTTCCTATGCTATCCACGTGTACTCTAGAAAACGGAGTATAAGGAAGAGGCCATCTGTTGATTTCTGCTTTTGGAGGTCTAGGACCTTTAACCTTAGCACAAGACACGCACTGAGAACAGTACTCCTTTACTAACTTACTTAGATGAGGAAAAACGTATCTTTTTGGAAAACAATAACATATGTTTTCTTTAAATTTTTAACACCTTTTGTGTTGAAATTCCCACAAAATTAAGTATAACGTATATTAAAGCCCAAAGGCTATAGTATAGCATATACTCTTTGTGTAATTTCCTTATTAATTTATTATAGGTGTTGAAATGTTTTATTGTGGAAAATGTTAATTTCTGTACTCACAGTACTTCTAATTGATTTTCCACCTTTAACAGCTTGGCAAAGGTCTGGATTGATTTGGAGTCGTCTGTTAGTGACAAAGAAGTC
>JABUQX010118767.1:5000-10000 GCA_015478945.1 Trachelipus rathkii | reverse complement strand
GTCTGGGATCTACAATGGCAAGCAAACCCTACTGTTTCTCCTTATTGTCTATATAATTAATTTTCCCCGAAAGTGTGATATTGCGCAATTGTGAAGTTGAAGTCTTCAGAATTTTTTATTTTGTGACTTCGATTCTCTTTCTAACCTGCGGATAAATTCACCTGTTCTGTTTATTCATATGTTAATTCCTGACTATTCTAAATATTATAACTATTTAAACTACAAAATAGTGAACATTCTTCCGCCTTCTTTTTCTGAAATTATCAAAATAGGTGATTCCAATGTTCACAACCGCCATATAGCTTTCAAGCTCCATTTGGTAAACTTGTCTAACATTTTTCTAATTGCAATAATCTTGATCAAATGATGCAGCTCCCTACTGATATTCCAACATATTAGAAACCTTTTCTTAACTTACACTACTTTTCATCATACTATTAAATCTTTTCTATTTTTGGGTTCCATCGATCACTTCCTTTCTCAATCTTGTTCCTTCTTTATAAGTCTTCCGTAGAAAAGCCCAAAATACTGTGAGGATACATTTTTGGCAAACTTGTCGGAAATAGGCTTACCTTTTTGATTTTCCTTAGAAGGATTGCTGCTTTAATAGAAGGGGTCCCGAGGATTGCGCAGAACGCATAGTGAGTACGATTTTTCTGATGTAGATACATATATTTCATTTAATATCCCTTCAAATAAAATTAAAAAATTTAGGTTTAACTTTGCTTATTCTTGTGCCATTCCTCATAGGGACACTACCTTCAGGATTGCCTTGGTCTTCAAACTTACCAACTTTCAACTTAATTTACAATCCTGAATCATTTTCTGTAAGGTTAAAAACTTTTTCTACGTAAATAAGGTGAGCAATAATCGTTCTGGTTCTTTTACTTTACCCTCTTTCTAACATTTTGTTAAAAATATCAACCCTAACTTTGTTTATTTTTCCTCCGGTACCACCACAGCTCTCTTACTTTCTGCTGAAAATGAACACTCTGTTCAAACTTTTGCCTCTATTTCAATCATAATTTAGAAATTACACTGGCGGTATTCCTCCCTTCATCCAGAAAAAAATGCTTTCGTAAATTGTTTCGCTTCCGCTTACTCTATTTAACATTTCCTTCCTGGTAGAAACCTGTTGCTCTTCTAAACTTGTTGTAAAAAAGAGGGAACCACTTAACCCTCTGCTTATCGTCCAATCTCTTTGACCTCTGCAATTTGCAAAAGTTTTTTGGGAACTCGTAACTTTAACAAAAAAAGGAAATTGAAAACATTTTAAAGCCTCTCATCTTAGAGAGCAAGTAATTACTTCAGAAAGGAACGTTGGTACTGGTGATTTTCTTACCTTTCACTATGATTTTTTGTCCTTTGCTTTTTGGTACTTTTGCAATGACTTATGTCAAAAGCTTTGAATAGAATCTGACACAAAACTTGAATTTTAAACTTTTCACTTTTTTCGCGTTTTCATCCTTTTCTCTCATTTCTTTTCCAGCCTCTCTATAGGTGTTGGTATATGCGGTTATTGATCATCATTTAAAACAATCAATAATGGTGTTCTCACGGTTTTGTTATATCCCACAAACTGTTTTTTTCTCCTGTACGAACCTAATCTTTCTGTCACTTCAGTCTATATCGACTCTTATGACAAGGTTCACCTTTATTACTACTTTCAATTTTGAATGGCAACCTACTTAACAACAAATAGTATAGTTATTTATAATATATTTAAAAGTTTGAGGAAGAATAAAATATTTAAAGTATTTCTTGACTGACCTTTGATCTTTCTTATATTTCTAATCATGACAAAGGAAAAAAAAATTATCAGTGCCTTAAAAACTTAATTTCTTCATCTATATACTCGACATTATATTCCGCATAATTATAACACCACCTTCGAAAGCAGACAACTCAAACCTTTTGTATCCTTAATATTCTCAGTATTTCATTTTCTTGTGAGTTTTGTTGAAAAGATCAGATTATTTCTTTTACTGAACAAGCTTCTAAATGATTGAGTGTTTTGAATCACCTTCAGATACCCTTCATACCACAGCAGAGGCCTGCTCTTCACAGGAGCGTTGTTCACCTTTGTGTGGAGTATGCATCACATACATGCATCACATGGGGTGGTTAGAAACACAATATTAATTGAAAATATACAATCTAGGACTTTGAGACTTTTTCACTCTCCTACAGTCACTGAATTTCATCAATCTCTTTCTTGTCGCGAAACTGTGACATTCTACCTCTTATTCTTTACAATGAACACTGCTATTCTGAACTCTCTAGTCGTATACTTCTTACTTTGAAGGAGAAGGTCCAATTATTGCGCCGGGCTGAGCCCATTTCCCCCCCATCTAATAATGAACATAAAATTCTTATTTTTCAGCCGATTCTGACCAGGTAAACACCAAACCACAGCTTTTTCTGAAGTCTAAAACGTCGTTTTTGAGTGTTTTTCTGTGTCTGTAGTCATTGTCTTGATATTTTCCTTTTTTGGAAACCTATGTTTTTGACATTTGTCGATATTCCACCTACAATTTTTTATTCAAAATGACTTCAAACTTGAATTAGTATTGGACTATTATTTAAATTTTTTAGGAACAGAATTTTGATATTTTACTCAATATGTGAGCAATGGTTGTTTTTCGAAACCTACTATTTTTGGGTTTTCAAATTGAAAAATTGCGATATTTTTTTCTGTTTATCCTTACTTACTTTCTTAATCTTTCGT
Source organism: Trachelipus rathkii (assembly GCA_015478945.1). Lineage (NCBI taxonomy): Eukaryota > Metazoa > Arthropoda > Malacostraca > Isopoda > Trachelipodidae > Trachelipus > Trachelipus rathkii. The sequence goes on along the minus strand of JABUQX010118767.1, from coordinate 7,272 downwards.
ACTTCCTTCCAGAAGAGCTTCTTATATTCTTATAGGTGCCCATTTATCCTACATCCAAACCGTTCATTTATCTATTTTGTTTCCTACGTGTGCAGCTTTCGGCCTTCCTCACTTCCTCTCTATATACGAGCATATTCATACACCATTCTTTCGAAACCTCACCAGTGGCTTTTAGCACGTTCGACCACTCATCTTTCTTACTTTTTAACGCATGCATCACATCTTCATTCCACCACTCACTTGCGTCCTACTTTAACACTTCCACATACTTCTCTTGCGCTACTATCAAATGCTTCCTACATTTGCGTCCAGATTTGCTCAGTTTCGTCTGGTTCACATTCACCTAACTTATTTGCAAGCATTTTCACATACTTTTCCTTATAACCCTGGTCACTTCCTTTCTTTTTCGTTCGTTTCCATCGATGGTTCGACTAATTTAATTTTATATAAAATATCATAATGATCTGATATTTGTTTCCTCAACCCCTCAATGATTTAACATCCATCACATACTTCAACATCTTCACCAATACAAAATGAATTATGCACTTCAAATCATTACCATCTTTACCTACACGAACTCTCTTATATTTATGGATAATCTTTAGTTCGAAGAAAACATTACCTATACAGTATACACATATCTCTCCTCCCAGAAATCAATCAACTTTCTACCATTCTCATTTTCTCCCGCAACCACAAAGACATCTGTTATAATATCCCTCTTTCGATCGCCTATCCAACCATTCAAATTGCCCAACACAATTAATTATTCTGAAGCCCCCACTTATCCCGTCTAAAAATCATTCAGCTTGATCCAGAAATTCTCATTCTCCTTATCATCCCCATCGGATGAACCATATATTACAACCAAACATACCTTTGCCTTCTCAAGCTTATATTTAAGCATTGGTATTCTGATATTCACACCAACAAAATCCACCATAGATCTAAGCCACACATGACTCATCAGAATTGCAACTCGTTCTCTCCCTCTCTCATTCCTCTCCACTCCAGCACAAACACACACATTTCACCCAACACTACTCGTCTTCATTACTATATTTTATCTTTGGTTCAGTTACAGCAAGAAAATCGAATTTACCTATTCTAAATACATCCGTCACCTCTCTTCTCTTCTCTTCGCCATATATTCTTCTATCATCCAATGTTCCTAGACTTTCCTACAGTTTCGCCAATAGATACAAGGGCATTTACTGCTGTCACAATTCACAAACAGGTCTGAGGCATACGTGAACAATAAGTGGTAGCGGGACCAGAACTTAGCTACCGATGTCTTTTCAGTTTACTCTTACGTTGCACACAACGTACTACATGGGAATCCTTTTGTCCACACACAGGGATATATATACCTATATATATACTATATATATAAGATATGTTGTTAGCATATGGTTGCTACAGCATATATGGTTATTGGTTATATTGGTTATTACTATATATTATGTATATATTATTATATATATTATATATTATTTTTATATATATATATATTATTATATATTTATATATATATATATTATTATATATATATATATATATTATATATAGTATATATATTATTATTATTATATATATATATATATGTTAATATATATTATATACATATATATAAATATATATATATTATATATATATATACACATATATGAATATTATTATTATTATAGTTAATATACATATATGAAGAAAGAGCATATGTTGCTATTGCTGGTTGTTATATATATATGCATTATATATATGTTATTTATATATATATATATGTATATATATATATATATATATATATATATATATAGGTATATATATATATATATATATATATATATATATATATATATAACTTTATTTATATATTATATATTATATATATTTATTTGAAATTTAATATTAATTTATATTTATATATTTTTTATATATTTAAATCGTTTAATTTAAACGACTTGGTTTAAACAAGGTAAAAAACATCGATTAATTATTAGGATTTTCTTTTTTTATATTTTTTATTTTCCTAATGAAAATAATAAGAAAAGAACTTAAATGAAAACCTGTAACTAGGATGGCCAAAAATATCGATATATCGAAATATCGATATTTTGGCCTCGATATATCGATATTTTGGGGCGATATTTTCTTAGCGATATATCGATATTCGATATTTTTTCTAATATCGAAATCCGATATTCTTTTCAAATTTTTCAAGGCCGGAAAAAAATAAAATCTTATCCCCCCTCTCCCGACACCCTGAAGT
>JABUQX010118766.1:10000-12500 GCA_015478945.1 Trachelipus rathkii | reverse complement strand
ATGAAACTCGGTACTTTTTTAAGTCCATAGAAAGATGATTGCAACCTTTACTGGTTCCATGGCATTCAGAGTAGGGGGTTGCCTCTTGAAGGTTACAGGAGCAACAATGAAAGTCAGCAACGCCTGCATGGGCAAAACAAAAGGCGACAAATTTAGCACTAATAATACGGAGAAAAATTTAGCTAGCAGCCGGACTCGAACCATTGCAAACAGGGTCGCCGTTAGACCATGTACAGGAGGCTGTACCACTGTCAACTGTAACCAGGAACATCCCACGTGAGATCAGTTTCCCCAAAGGGTTCCAAGTACCCTTCTATAGTTGTAGATTAGTTCAGAATTCTAAGCAGGATATGGAAAGCAGCGGGACTTTGACAACTATTCCGAGATTCCTTATTTTTGGGGAGGCAGATTTTACCAAAGGTAGAGCCTCCTGCTTGTTGTATAACGTCGACGCTGCTGTCGATGGTTTGTCTCCATCTTATTATTGCAAAATTTGTCTAAACTTTTGTTGTGCCCATGTCAATCGTTGATTGCCTTTGGTTGGATGCTCCTGTAACCCAGGAGTACCCCAGAATGCCAAAACATTTGATTATTTGAACCAGTAGTTTTTACAAGGAAAATGACCTAACACCAATTTTCTAAAAAACATAGGTAGTAGTGGTTTGAAAATATGTTGCAAATGTTCTTTAATGCCCAAAAGCTAAAAAAATGGGGTCTTTGCGCTAGGGAGGGGTCGCCACAGCCCTGAAATCTTTAACCTTAACATTCAGACCATGATACTGACGTCTGTGCATACCGTTGTTTTGTGAATTTTATAAAAAGGTATGTTTCGATTACAAATTATTTAATAACTATTATTTATTATTATTATTATTATTATTATTATTATTATTATTATTATTATGCATTACCATTATATTTAGTATATTATTTATTATTATGTTATTATCACTATTACTACTATCATTGTTAATATTAACTTTAATAACATCATTATTTTAATTTTTTTAAGGTTATTATCGTTGTCACGACGATAAGGTCTCTTTTTAGGATTTTAGATCACTTTAAAAGTAACTTTTTAACTTATTATTATTATTATTATTATTATTATTATTATTATTATTATTATTATTATTATTATTATTATTATTATATTATTATTATTATTATTATTATTATTATTATTATTATTATTATTATTATTATTATTATTATTATTATTATTATTATATTATTTTATTTTTTTTTTTTTTATATTATTATTATTATTATTATTATTATTATTATTATTATTATTATTATTATTATTATTATTATTATTATTATTATTATTATTATTATTATTATTATTATTATTATTATTATTTTATTTTATTATTATTATTAGTATTTTTATTATTATTATTTAAATATTAAATTGCAAGAAAAAATTTATATTAGTTACCTAAGAAATTTTAAATCTTTTATTAATAGAAAAGAAATAAAAAAATTATCAAAAAATTTTATATATTTTAAAAATCTTTTTACTTTTTAAAACAACTATTCAGTTCTAAAAATTATAACTTTAATTTTAATTAGATTGTTAAGCGAATATTGAAAGTTAATGAAGATTCTTTTCTTACTAGGTAGATATTTCTGAGTGCTATTGCACTTAAAAAAAATTTCTTTTATAGTGATTAAATAATGTTAATGGTAAAGACACTAAACGTGTTAGAAGTTATAGAAGAAAATCCCCACAAATACTAAGTTTATAAAATTTATTGAAAGGACGTTTCGTGGACGTGACTGTCCACTTCATTCAGCTAATAAATTATGATACTAAATTACATCAAAATTAAAAAAAAATATATTACTTATTTTACAAAATCTACAAAATTATGTAAAAAGAAATTTTAAAAAATAATAAAATGGTGAAGTTACCTAAGCCGTTTTCGTTTTAGCATTTTGTCTTACGCTCGATAAGACAAATTCTTACGCATTTTAAGAACGGTTTCGTGCCAAAACGACCGCGAATAAATTCTTGTTCTTAAAAACTTGTTTACAAACATTACAAAAATCAGCTGTTACTATGATTGACTTCAAGGATTTGGAGGGTATTATTATAAAAATGAAGATTAATGATGATGTTTCAGAATATTTTAGATTTTTGGAGTAATAAAAAAAAGGAGGAGAGTTATTGTCCTTTCTCCTTATATATATATATATATTATATATATATATTATAATATTTCAATATATATATATATATATATATATAATATATATATATATATATATATATATTAATATTATATATATATATATGATTAATAATTAAGTCAAATTTATTATATATATATATATGACCTGTTTGGTATAATATTTCTTTGTGGTTTTGATTTTTGTTTTGTTTTTTTATATATTTCTCGTATATGATCCTAATAGTTAATTTAAGGGGTGAAAAAACATGATTCAAAAATTATATAGGGACCAGTTACGTTTTACGACTCCGTCAGTTTTA
>JABUQX010118765.1:22500-29861 GCA_015478945.1 Trachelipus rathkii | reverse complement strand
AAAGAACACATCACAAAAGAGTCACTTTACACTGAAACAAAAACCAGTTCTGAAACAATTACTGAAAATTATTCATCAATGACATCAAATTTATTTATAAAATAAGTAAACGAAGCATATAGCTTTAAAACGGAGAGGTTATAAAATAAGTTTTATCTAATAATATAAGTTTATCTAAGATAATAAATAGATAAATAATAATAATAATAATAATAATAATTAATAATAATAATTTTAATAATAAAGGAATAATAATAATAATAATATATGATAATAATTTAATCAATAATAAAATTATAAATACTAATAATAATAAATAATAATAATATAAAATATAATATATAATATAAATATAATAATAATAATAATAATAATAAAATATAATAATAATAATAATAATAACTAATCATATGATTGTTGTTGCTTTTTACAAAGCCTCCTTAAATGTATTTCTGTCTACAGAAGAAATTTTCTTTAGTATTATCCTGGAATAAAATGAAACTATTGATTTAATAACAGTACCAAGCTTTCGTCCGTACACTTCGGACATTTTCAAGAATAGTTTATTTTTTTATATTTTAAACATTTTATAATATAAATATGTTTAAACTAATAACAAAAAAAAATAACAAAATTAATAATTTTCAAAGTTAGAAAAGTTAACCTACCTTTGACTTTGAATTATGTAAAAATGTTTAAAAAATGGACATTTCATTATTTTTCTGTTTGTACTCGTATTCATGTTTCCTTGAGATCAATGATTCCCGAGGCGCAATTCATAAAAAATCTTCTTTCTTGTTCCATTGATGGGGAGAAGCGCCGTCTTTTATGCTGTTATTCGGATTTTTGGGATGTTCATTTCCTTAATATGTTGTAATATTTTTACTCGGCTTATACTTATGCTGCGACATTCTCATGTTTGAGAGGTATTCGTTGTATGCGATACAAGGGACGTTACATTCACTTTCAGAACAATGAAATCGATACACAACGTTACTACTCTCACCATCCGAAAGAGCTTCACGAATAGAGAAGAACGAGCTCAGATTCAATGGCTTATAGTAAGATCTTAATATAAGCTTCTTCCCTTGCTTTGCTTTAATATGCTCTTTTAAAATTAATTTTAATTTGTTTTCTTCCTCTTTTTTCTGACTAATATTTCCAGTTTTATAATATAGTATGAGATTATCGTATTCCATTTCATTGATGGCATTGGCAAATAAATTATTTAAAGTGTTCTTTATATTTTTCTCTATAATTTACTGGGAGAAATTATTGTTTATTAGTTTCTGTGTTATTCTTTTAATTTCTATATAAAAAATCGTCCAATCAGACGATATCTTAAAAGCTCGGTGAACTATAAAGTCTTTATGGTAGCAATTTTGTACTTTAGAGGAGTGAAGGAGTCGAAATTCAATTATGTTACATTGTCTGTAGATTTAACGTAGAAACTTACATATCAATTTTTCCATCCTCTAATTTTAATGTTATCTATGAAATTATTATAGTTATTTTTTGCCTTTTCAAAAGTTAATTTTAAATCACTAAGATCTTTTATTTTGGATTTGAACTCCTGAACATGTTCTGGTCGCTAAATATTACAAAGGTGTCGTCTAAGTATCGAATGTAAAAGATAGGATTGAATATAGGGCGTTTACATAAAAAATTTAGTTTTCTACCAATAACATGTAGAAATCTGCGAAAGTTTGTCCTAAAGGTGATTCAATAGATAACGCTATTATTTTGAATATATGTTTTACTATTGAAGGCTGAAAGGTGTTTTCGTAGTACATATATAAAGTAAGAACTTTTGAGGATGTCTTCATTTATGGATGGTGAGTGGTTTTATTTCATGATGATAAACATTTTCTAATATTATGTTAATAAGTTTCAGATATAGGAACATTCGTGAAAAAGACTTTCAACATCCAAAAATATAATTTTGTTAACATCGAAAGAATTAATATTGTTAGTTTTTCCAAAAATTCATCTGTTGATTTAACTATAAATTTTTCGTTAAGATATGGTCTAATTAGGTTGTTTATATATTTTGAGATATCTATGGCCTACCAAAGGTTCACAAGAGCACTGAGAACCTTAAACAATATTAATATTATCAAAATTGTTAAATATAAAAAAATAAAACATTTTTTTTAAATGTCCAAAGTGTACGGACGAAAGCTTGGTGCAGTTATTAATTAAATCAATAGTTTTATTTTATTCCAGGATAATCCTAAAGAAAATTTCTTCTGTAGACAGAAATACATTTAGGAGGCTTGAAAAAGCAACAAAATCATATGTTATTATTATTATTATTATTATTATTATTATTATTATTATTATTATTATTATTATTATTATTATTATTAATAAATTATTATAAATATTAATAATAATAAAATAATAATAATAATAATATAATATTATAATATAATAATAATAATAATAATAATAATAATAATTAATAATAATAACTAATAATATATTAATAATAATAATATTAAATAATAATAATAAATAATAATAATAAATAATAATAATAAAATAATAATAATAATAAATAAATAAATAAGAATAATAAGCAATATAATAATAATAATAATAATAAAAATTAATAATAATGTATATAAATAATAGAATATTGTTAACAAAAAAAATGATGACGATAAATACTTTTCACACTAAAAATGATAAAAATAATAATAAAATAATTATAATAATAATAATAATAATAATAATAATAATAATAATAATAATAATAATAATAATAATAATAATAATAATAATAATAATAATAATAATAATAATAATAATAATAATATAAGTCTTATAACAATAGTATAAGCTTATCTAATAATATTAATGAAAAATCGCGTAACATAATTCTCAAAAGAAACATTTGTTGATTTTTCATATTAACTTAGCAATAGCAAATCACATACTATCGGAAATTTCTTTACTTCGTGGTCGGTGGTCGCAGTTGTCCGATTGAGCTAAAATTTTGCACAAATCGTTTTCTTGTTAATTGAAACAAGATAGGGGGTTGGGAGCTAAACTTTTAGAAAGTTTAAAAATAAAGGCCATCCTAATATATATATATATATATATATATATATATATATATATATATATAATTATATATATAATAATATTCTAATATATATATATATTATAATATATATATATATATATATTATATATTATATATATATAATATAATATTATATATATATATATATCATATATATATATTCGGGTAACAATAGTTTTTGAATGTAAATAAACCAAAAAATTAATTTGGATGAGGAGGGGGGGTGCTAGGAAAGTTTTGGGAGATTGAGGGAGGGGTTTGGAAGGTTAATGCAGATGTTTTAAAAATTAAGTATTTTTCTTTGGTTTCTCTCTCCTATATATAGGGGAGGGTTTAAAGACCTTGATGCACTATTTCATGGGTGGCTTTAGTTATAATATTTATCTGGATTACATTGATGCTAAGTTAATATATTTATTAGAGAGAGAGAGAGAAGAAGAACATGTGGGAGCGCAGAACAGCAGGAATCGATTGGCGACGGAGGAAAAAAAGAGGACTAAGAGAGAAAGACGCAGAAAAGCAGCTGAGAGGCGACACACGCGAGAAGACTCGACATGCGACAGACAAAAAAGGAAGGAGGGACCTAAAAGGAGGAAGGAAGTGAAGCAGCGAACGAACAGTAGGGAGCACCCCCGACCTCCGCAGAACCCCACCGAGACGGAACGAAAGGAAGACCACGAGGGAGGAGACGTCAGACCACGACCGACCCTGCGGTACTAAGGCAGCAAAGAAAAGAGAGGGCAAGAGCCGCCAGACGGAGGAAGAGAATAAGGAGAGGCTAATAGGACGAGAGTTATTTAATAATTAATAAAATATATTAGTATTTAGTCATAATATTTAAATACTTCATTTTGAAAACTGTTTTAGTTTTAGCATGAGTTTTTTTATTACTATTAATAATTTTATTATTTAGTAACAGAAATAATTTATATTTATAGTATCATAATAAATGACGATCGTAGTTATAGAATTAATAAAATAGTATTAGTATTATTACTAATAATAATAAAATACAAGTAGCAATTATGGAAGCAGCAATATTATCGGTATAAGTCGTATAGAAATAGTGCCTGTAATAATAATAATAATAATAATAATAATAATAATAATAATAATAATAATAATAACAATAATAATAATAATAGTAGTAGTAGTAGTAGTAATAATAATTGTAGTAGTAGTAATAGTTGTTGTTGTTGTCATTGTAATAATACTAATAGTAGAAGTATTAGTATTATTTCAAGTAGTAGTAGTAGTAATAGTAGTAGTAATAGTAGTAGTAGTAGATAGTGTAGTATTTTTTTTTCTATTTTTCATTATTTTTTTATTCGTTTTTTATTTACTAGTAGTAGTAAGTAGTAAGTAGTAGTAGTAGTAGTAGTAGTAGTATTCAAAGAATGCATAAGATAATCGAATTGTTTTCCCCTTCAATTAAAAACTGGAACAAATAGATAAGAAAACAAATTTCTGTTTCAAGCAAATGAATTTCTGCTCTCTCCAAATCAAATATCATCCATCATTCAATCTATTTTCTCATAATAATATATATATATATATATAATATAGTAGCTATAATATATATCATTATATAAATACTAAAGGTATAATAATGTGATATTATTAGACCTCTACTCTAGACAGAATATAAATATGTACGAGAATAAGAGAATAAGAAGTATATATAATATATATTAAGTATATATATATATATATTATATTACTGTTATACGTGATATATATATATATATATATATAATTAAATTTTATAGCATCCAAATTTTGACTTAAAAAGATATAATAAACATATAAAGGTAATTATCTAAAAATATAAATAAATAAATATATAAATAAATAAATAAATAAGTAAATAAAAAGATGTCGCCCTTAAGCATTTTTTTCGAAAATAAGGAAAAGCATTTTTGTTATTTCAAAAAAATTGAAGTTGTAAAAAATATTTTTCGAAAAAAAATAAAGAAATTTTAACATTATAATTGTTATTCATAATATTATGAGAATCGAGGCGACTTTTTGTCCAGGAAATCACGAAAGTATTTTATTTAGGGATTATTAAGCTAAAACCCGCCATACAGAAGATACATTTTTGTATGAGACTCCGCCAGTTTTTATTTAAATTTATAAGAAATTCCAAAAAAAAAAAACATGGAATTCGTTTTTAAATTTGAGGAACTTCAAATTTTTTTGAAATGTTTCTCATTATTTTGAATTTATTTTTAGTTTAATTATATTATTATTATTATTATTATTATTATTATTATTATTATTATTATTATTATTATTTATTATATATAGTTATACTATATATTATATTATATAATATAGATATATATAATATATCTATATATATATATTATATATATATATTATATATATATAAAATAGTACTTATTATAATCATACTACGCCTATATAATTTCAAACCTAGCTATATCTATTATACACTACTATTTATTATATATATATACTATACCATATCAATAACATATATATATATACATATACTATATATATATAACTAATACTATTAATTATATATATATATATATTAGGTAAGTATATATGATAATATATATATACGATATATATATTATATATATATATAATATATAAATACAAGTTATACTTATATATATATATCTTAATACTATTTATATATATATACTATAATATAGTATATACCTGATCATATATATATATATATAATATATTCTCATCCCTTATATTTATGTATATATATATATATATTATATATATATACAGCCGTATATAAATATATATATATATATATATACTATAATATATAATATAATTATAATACTATATATATTAATATATATAATATAAATATATGAATATTATTCTAAAATAAATGAGGTCATATAAAAGATTGGAATTGAAAATAAATATTTCTCAATTGGACCTATATTTATTTTTATTTCAGATTTGGAAATGATTTGGCCAGATCTTTTTTTTTTTTTTTTTTTGTTGGTGTATGATTTTATCACGATCCGGATGTAAAACAAAAAAAAAAATTTTTGATATTTTTTTTTTTCAAAAAGTTGAAAATGAAAATTTTTTTTGCTACCGAATTTATTTCAAATTTTTGGGTGAGATCTTTCTTTTAGTTTGTTGATTCACAAAATTTCCACCAAAAATAAAAAAAAACCAAGTGGACAAACCCAGAGGAAATATCTCGTCTTAATTAAAATTATGAGAAATTTTGGAAATTAATTAATTACCTCCTTTTTTTAAACTTAATAAGATAAGTTTCTGCATGTGTTTAGTTAAACCCTTGAGTAATATCAAAATAAATGAAAATTAAATATAAAGCAAAATTTGTAAAAGAAAAAGAAAAAAAAGTTTTTCTTTCGGGGTGGGGGCGGGGGGACTTGAACCAGGTTAAAAAAAATTTTTTTCAACATTTTCTCTCTCTCTCTCTCTCTCTCTCTCTATATATATATATATATATATATATATATATACTATATAATTATAATATAATATATATATATATATATATATGATTATTATCATATATATAATATATAATATATATATATATTAAATATATATATATACTATAGTATCATATATTAGTATATATATAATATATATTATTATATTATATATATATATTATATATATTAATATATATATATAATATATATATATTATATATATATATATATATATATATATATATATATATATATATATATATATATATATATATATATATATATATACAAATCTAATGTACTTTGGCAGTTAATTTAAATCCTTTCCATTTTCACTTCTCAAAATGTTACTTATCATATTTAAATTAAAAGAAGAAAAAAAAAAGGTTTCATGAATAGAGAAACGAAACGAGAGATCCAACGGCATGACGTGTGTCTTTTTTGACTATTTTCAAACGACGTTTGTTTTAAAAGGTAATCCTTCATTTCCAAAAACTTTCTTTTAACTAGAAAGAAGAAAAAGAAAAAGAAAAAAAAGAAAATTGGGAGAAAGTTATGACCAATTTTTTGCTTTGCTTTGTTAGTATAGTAATAAAACCCATTAGTAATGGGTTTTTGTTTGGATATAATCCTAAAAAGCTTTCTCTTACTTTCCTTGAAGGCTTCAATTGATAATTATTTCAAGAGCAGAAAAAAAGGGGTTCTTGAGAAGTTCTTGAAGAGGGAAAAAAGAAAAAAGAAGTAATTGCATCATTAATCAGGAGCGAAAGTTTTAGTTTTATATTTTCGCATAT
>JABUQX010118764.1:0-29268 GCA_015478945.1 Trachelipus rathkii | reverse complement strand
ATATATTATATTATATAAACATATAATATATATATATAATATATATATATATATATATATTAATTATATATATATATATATATATATTAATATAGATATATATTTATATTATATAGTATAGTCATAATAATTACAATACCGTCTTCTCTGACACCGATTCTGCAGGACGATGCCTCAGAATCCTAATAACTGGCCATTGGAACATTTCAGGTAACATCCTAAATTTCCTTAACAACCCTTTACAAAAGGTGCTGCCTTTCTCATACGATGAAGCATACACACCTTGGTTATTCCCCGCTCCTACATTTGCTGGCTCTGAACTCTCTCTCTCCAAATACTAGAAACCCTTTCATGCCTTGTTAAGCATCATTCCTGTTCTCATTCCAGACATCAGATGAGTTATCTCCTCAGTATTTTATGACGGCGTCTAAAACCTGGAACAGTGGTGGGCGATTACTAGCTGCCCCTTCGCTGATCGCAATCTTTCCCGATACCCTCCCCCCTCATGCCTCAATTTTCACAGCAGAATTAATGGCTTAATGATTGCGCTCTCTCGAATTCTAATCCTTAAACCAGATCATTTAGTCATTGATTCAGATTCGTCTCAGCGGCGCTACAAGCCCGCTTAAAACCCCTATTCTAAAGCACAACAATGGTATCTGCTGCGCAGCAATTTCTTCGGCTGCTCCATTCCCGCAAGAAACAATTATTTTTGGGTGGACCGGCCTCTCATGTCAGCCCGAACTGGCAGATGAAATCGCCGGACAGAGAGGCCAAAATGGCCACCTCCTCTTTTCGGAGTTGTTCAGGTACCTCCCAGCAACCGATTACTATCCTGCTCTCCGACTAAGGTTTTTGATCTATTGGGCAAGAAGCGCCGGACCGAATGATTCAGAAGAGGAGCGAATTTAGAATCTAAGCCGATCATCGGGTAAGTAGGTCTTCCTCCACCGACGAAAGACCGCTACACGAGGTGATATTTGCACGCCTCCGTATTGCCACACCAATATCACTCACGGTCACTATATGTTACGGAACCCCGCCTCCCATTTGCAAATTTTGTCGTTGTCATATCTTCATTGATTTTTCCAGCTGACCACTATCGCACCGTCAATTTTCCTATTTTACGATCCATACACCTTCCAAAAGATTATCCCATATCTTATCCGAAATCTTCCCACTTTAGTAGTTACTCTATTTGCTTGTTTCTACAAGAAGTGAATATTCTTCATAATATTTGATTTGTTACGTAATACTAGGACTTTATATGCAAGAATGCTTATTTTAGTTTGTTTATTTTTAATTGACTGAATATATGTCTCTATTACAAATATTCCTATTGACGTTGAAATATGTATTGCTCCAGGAAATATGTATGCTCCAGTGTGGCCCGCTTTGTGAGCGTGGTGCGGTCCTATACATCTAACTAAAAAAAAAAAAAAAAAAAAAAAAAAAAAAAAAAAAAAAAAATTATAATACTATATATATATATATATATATATATATATATATATATATATAATATAATATAATATATATATATACTATAATAGATATATATATATATATATATATATTATATAGGATAATCAATATATATATAATATATATATATATATATATGGGTTAACTGGGACATTCTAAAAGCTGGCATTCTTAATCTTAATTACTGCACATCAATCTGCCGGTGAGTAAATGAGAAACTTCCTAGTAATGCTTATTTATCAACTGAAGTGATTTATTCACAATAATGTTTCACTTGGACAATAGAACAATAATATTGCTTTTACTAGAATTATAAGTTGCTACCAAGAAGCTAATAATTAGATAAGCAGGGAGGTGTGCTCGCGGCACAACCTCTCTGGCTGCATCATGCCAAATGCCTGGTGATGGCCTTTCATATGCCTAGCACCTCACATTCCCAATACTCCGCTACCTCCCATCTGGCGAATCCCTCTCGTTAAGCAGCATTCTTAAATTAAAATATACACGGGTCCTTAAGCTCACATGCTGTGCGATATTACATATGCCTTCATAGATAATATGCTTCTTACTTCCTACCGCGAGCCCAATTCTCTCAATCTTCAAAGGCTTTATCTAGTTTGGTACAGAATGAATTTCCGCGTTCATATATCTTAGAACAGCCCTTAACCTGCTTGAAGAATTGTAGTCGAAAGTTGAGGAGAGAGAGAGATTGAGTGTGTGGTAGTGTGGAGACTATCGACTACCAATGTAGATCGACGAGCGATACGGATAGAGAGAGGAGAGCAGAGAAGAGAGAGAGAGAGAGAGGAGAGAGAGAAGAGAGAGGAGAGAGAGGAGGAAGAGAGAGATGAGAGAGAGGAGAGAGAGAGAGAATTTAAGACATGCATAAAGAAGGGATAAGAGATATAACAGGAAACACTACGAAAAGAAGAATTTAGGAAAACATTGATTAACAGAACAATGACATTTGTACAATGAAAATAACTAGGCACTATTTTAGGTCAAGTTTTATGAACTCTGACCATATTTATTTTTTTTTTCATTTTCTGTTCGGTTCACGTGGTTCCCATTTTGATATCCGTTACCTTTAAGGATTTTTGAATAAAAAAAAATAAATAATTCTTTTCTATCATTTGCGCAGGAGAATTAACAGTTATTACTTCATTTCGTCTTCAATAGTCCCTACCAATAGTAGAATCGATTAATATTGGATCGTTTTATCTGTCTTAGATTTATTGCTTTCTCTGCTTTAGTGCTTTTGTTTTTCGATCCTCTTCTTCCCTCTCTTTTTTTTTGTGTAAGCGTTTGTGTTTTTGTGAGCTTTTGTGGCGATTTGGTTTTTTTTTTTTTTTTTTTTTTTATGCTTGCCCTTTTTGAGCAGCTTGAATCTGCGGTTGTTATATGGTGATAAAGTCGGATTTCGAAAAATTTGTGTAACTTTTTTATTTTATTTATTAGGAAAATTTATAAAACCTCAATAAGTTGAATTTCGAAATGGGAAGAAGTTCCTTAAATCTTAATCATGCAAAATATTTTACATTTAACATATTCGATGAAGATTGGATTTTTGTTACACTTTTTAACGAATAGCATAACGGTGAATAATAGAAATACACATTTGTATGATGTTTACCAATTAATCATATTAAAAATTTTATATTTTTTTCATTATAAAGTCATGTGATGCTTAATAGAAAAACATCAACATACTCTGATTTCAAGCCATAGTCGTCAAACTCGCTTTCCGGTTTAGCACTTAAATTTTATGACACCAAACAAAGCATGACCCATGTTCACCAAATTTTAAATCTAGGCAGATAAAAAAAACATGTAATTTTTAACAAGATAAACTATTAATGGTAATGCAGCATTCTAATTACTTCTAACTCCATTAACATAATGAGATTTATTCCAAAGCTCTCGGTAACAGTAATAGTATTAGGTTGTGAATATTATCTTACACTCGCCTTCCATTCAAGGCATCGTACAACAATTGCGGCGCCACACGCACTGGTGATTCTTTTTTAAATCTATGAACGAAAACAAAAATATGTGTTGTTAAACTCGGTGTCACCTCCACTATTATTGTCACTTGTAAATTATAAAGATTTACATAAGCTAAGATATAATAAAGTAAATATTCATTATTGCGTGGAGTTTTGATATATACTATAAAAATCATTTATTTACGCTTAAATATGGTAAGGCGTAAACATTCTATTCAGATTTTGAAAAGCAAGCATCTCAAAATCGTTCCTTTTCGAAATCTCCTTTCAGTTATAATTTCTTGGCGGCGCCTGCGCCCGCTCAAAACTGAACTTTAAAATTTTCCGTTCGGGGAAATGATCGAGTTGTCAGCTATCAATTTATTCATTTTACTTATATTTGACATTACTGACTAATAATCATTAATCAACACTATTAAGCGTTTAATGTTGCTAATAAAAAGGAGATATTATACCCGACTCATTTTTAAAAGATCAGTTTCAAACCCGGCTTGTACATATGTATTATTTAACAGGATAAATTATTTGTTTAAAAAAAAGATTTTTTTTCTGGAATGATAAAGACATTTCTATACCTCTGCCATTAATTCTACAATAAATTTCATTTATCTAAATAACAGTTCGACATGGTTTAACAAAAATACAACATACTATCATTGCTTACCATTGCCGTCAGACAACTGTTAGCTAGGATCCGGTCTGATCTTAAAATTTTTAATGACACTCAATTGAAAGCATGTTTAACTTTATCAACCACATGTAACTCAGCCGATAAAGTGTAAAATTCATATATAGCTCACATCAATGGTAAAGAAATATTTTTATTTTTTATTTATTTTTTTTTTACATTTGTTTTGCTAGAACTTATACCACTGAAGAAGTACTGCAGGAACAGATGAAAAATTGATTTTCAGAGTAGTAATTAAAGGAAACTAGTATTTGTTTGCCGTCTTTTGAAGATACGAGATTCAAAATGAAATTTCGAAGGAATGATATGGTAGAAACCTTAGTGAGTTAGAGTGGGACACAAAGAAGTTTGTATCACTGTTTAATTATTTAACAAGATTTTTGTTGTTATTTTTCCGAGGTATGCGTAAGGATCTGTGTTGTTTTTTTTCAATGTTGGAGGTGGAGTTGTTCGTGTGGTGGGGTTAGGGATCACTGTCCGGATTGGCGGGGGGAGAAGGAGGGTGTAATTTTCGCGTATTTCAATCTTACGCAGTTGTCACGCGGATCTCTGCATCCTCCCTTGTTCGCACTGCCCTGAACTGTCATCGCCGACACGCAGTCTGAGTAAGCGGCGGGGTATGAGGTTTTTTGATTCCGCGCCTGGTCCCTCCCTTTTTTTTTCCTCTGTCTTTAAGCAATGGTTTGTAAGTTGCGTACGATCGTTGATGTCTCTTAATTTCGTCTGTTGGTATCAAGCGAGGCGGATGTCTTCTTTATGGCGGGGAAACGGAAGGATCTTTTGGGTGAGGGAGACGTTCTTATTTCCCCATTTTTTATCATGTTGTTGGGAAGCTTTGTTTTAACAGAGTTAGCTTGCAGGCATTTGTTGTGCTTTTCTGAGTGAGGCAGTGCTTGCTGTGCTTTCGTGCCATTTCACACTCAAAAGATGTTGTTTCAATCTATTTGGCGCACTTTTTTTACGCCTCCAAAGTGAAGAGTTTTGTTTCTGGTATGCTATCGGTATTGTTCAAACGTCTTTAGTCGTCGGTGACGGCTCTTTCTTTAACTATCGGCTCCTCTCGGTCTTCTTTCTCTCTCTTTGTTTTCTTTTTCTGTGCTTCCTCTTTCTCTTTTTCTTCTGCCTACTGCGGCCTTTGCGTTGGCGCACAGTTCGGCTCTGCTTCCTGTTTTTTCTTACCCCACCCTCTACGACTTATATATTCATTTTTGTCGATTAAAACATTCGTATCCTTCAACGTATGTCATACTATCCTTTTTTTTGTGAATCACTGTCTTACCTTTAAAGGAGCCATCTGCCCTCCTGATCCTGCCCCCGATGGGGAGACAATAGGAATAGAATAAATGCCACTGGTAGTAACGTTAGCTTACGCAGGAGTTTTTTCAATAGTTGTATGTTTTTTAACGGCCACTGTATTCACGTGATCTAACTCCAAATCAGGGGGCTGGCTTAATTCAGGTCACTCTGGGCGCCCAAAAATGTGGTAATGGAAATTAAATCTCGCTTTAATCCCCTTCCCCCGTGAACCTTAACATTATCTGCAACTTCATCATAGAAATCTAGCCGACTTTATTGTGTGAGCTCAAATGCATACATATTCGGGTGGTTGGATGTGCCGTGTTATAAATCAGGTGAACGAGGGTTTGACAGGAAATGTTTTCGAACACAAATAACAATTAGCAAGATGTATGCACACTATATATCGTTGAGATGAGTCATCTTTTATTACACTCGTAAGTCACTACTTATTAATATGCACACAGACCTATTCCTAATTCTGACTCTTTTGCGTGGCGAGAAGCCTAGCTAAAAGAATCCCCGCATGACTTCATTGTTCAAAGTCCTGGCTAGACGAGTGCCTCGATGAGCGCAGCGCGCCCAGGGCGCATCGCCCTGTCGCGTATGCCCTCTCTGCTTTTTGGCACCTTCTCACACAATGGGAGAAGTGCCATAGTTATTGCGGGTAGTTACAAAATGAGCTTTAAATGGGCCGATCGGTACAAGCTTTCTGCGGGTATAGGAGACTGGCAGAATAGCCTGCTCACAATAGGCCTGTATAAGCCTTTATTCCATGCATGCTTATGGACTTACAAGACTGCCGGCTAATGTCATGGCTTCAGGCCCATATATAATATATAGTAATAGATATTATATAAATAATTAGTGTTTTCTCTGGACTGAGTCTAAAAGTTTCTTAATTAAGCTTACTTTGATAAATATTCTACAGGCTATATGATATATCATATTATTTTCTCCTTATTTTTTAAATAATTAATATGATATTATTTTAGTATATATATTTTAATGAGTATTAATAAATATACATCGTATAGTGAAATATTTATAGATTTATTATTATTATATAAAAGGTATATAGGTATAGTATGTATAGTATATCACCTAGTCAGTATCAAACTATTTGGAGGGTATAGGTATAGTGGAATGTGAGGTATATAAAATAAGGTGATAGAGTATTATATAACCTCCTCAGGCGGAGACCTGTATCAAACCACATCCCTCAAAATTAAAGATATTAGTATGGAAATGGGTTACGTTAATGCTGGGTTATTTAGGAAAAAGAAAATTAGAAGAATTTGCATTTTGCTATGATTAAAAGGAAAACGTTACTGTTGTGTATTTTTGTGAGTGCTTCAATTGATTTATTTTTAAATTCATTTTGTTTAATTTTTTTATTTTGATATATAATAATATATAGTATATATATAATATAATTATATATCTATAATTATTTATATTGATATGATTACCTATCAGATACCTTGTTCGTTTTGTAGATATAGTATATAGTATATAATATAATGATATTAAATAAAGTATGATAATTATTATTACTTATTTTATATTATGTAGTATATTAATTATATAGTAATGTTCGAATTTTCTACAGTGCTGCACGAGTATGAGAGCTAGGAGAACGGTTTGGTACGGCGTCTACAGTAACAAGCAATTTTATAATCAATTTGTTAGAATCAGCCGAAAATTTCTATAGGATGGCCATTTATTTTTTTTTTTTAGTTTGTTTTTGCACAATTATTAAATTGAAATGATGTATTAAAAATATATTCTCCCCCCAGTGTACGCGTGGCTCGAGCCACGGGGGGGGGACAATTTGATGGGCCGGACGTTATTTCAGGTGAGCCCGGGGAGGGGGATGGTGCGGGTGAGGATACCCCGCGACTACCCATAATAGGACAAAGAGCGGGGTTCCTGAGACCTCCCCGTCCGGAGGGGGGATTAGTCCCTCCGTCGCACCGGTGGAGCCGATGAGTCCCCGATCCTTGCCATCTTTGCGGATACCCTATTGGTATTTCTTAGTTTAAAAAAAGTTCGATATTTTACTTCCAAAAACCACATGTTGGAAATTAGGATTAGTTGCTAAATATATAATCAATATAATATATATATATATAAATTTTCATAGTATAATAATATATTATAGTAATATATATATAATAATAATATACCGAAAACGTTTTGTTATATTATCGGATATAAATATATATATGTCCGGTACCTTATAATTAAAAGTGATTTAATTATATCAGGTTATATAGTTAGGTGATATACCTATATCACCGATTGATATATTAGTCCCCTATATATATCACAACAATCTTATTGAGACACAATAGTAAAATAATTGTAACGTCGAAATAAACTAAAAAATTAAATGAACATTGAAATCTTGAAAATAAATGCAATTTGAAGCTCAACAAAAATATAAAAGTAAGTATCGTTTTTTTTTCTCAAATCAAATTTTTAATATATTTAGATCTATTAACCCTAAAATGAAAGAATCAATTACCAACCATTCCAAAAAATACTGTTATTTTTGAAGGGAATTAGGTTTGAAAGCAGGGCGAAAAATGGATAATATAGTACTATATAACACTTATGCATAAAGATCTTTATTATATATCTCTATATTTATCTATTACAATTAAGTTATTATTTATATAGGCTAGTATATATATAGTAATAGTAATTAATATAGTATATAATCTATATATATAATATATATTTCTGCATATATATAATATAAAAGTATCTATTAGTTATAGTATAAAATAAAGTAGATAAAATTAAAGTAATGGTGGTAGGTGAGCGCGTATATACGTAGCCCCTATACTAAGTTATTATTATATAAAAATGATAGTAGGTAATATATATATATAGTACTAAATATATATATATTATATATAAGATATAAATATTAAATATATATAATATATATTATACATATATAACAAATTATAGATATTATAACGTATATATATATAAGTATAATTATGAAATATATAAACAGACCTTGGTTTCTTATTAATCCCACCATTCATTTTTAAATTATTAGATTTTACTCCCTCTGAAATTAAAAATTGGGAAAAGAAATTAAATATTTAATAAAAGCAATAATATAATAAATTCTTAAATCTCGTCGTGAGTGATTCTACGAATAACGGAAGCTAGACTATAAAACATTGGCACGTTAAAATCAATATCTTTTTTTACCAATTTCTATTTAATGAATATAATTTTCAAATTACAAACATTCGTTATTATTGAACAAGATAATTTTAATCTCAAAGATCGTGATGAAGATTGAAGTCGTAAATTATGCCTTTTTTCTTTTTTAAATAGTGGCACCACTTTGTGAGTCTTATTTATTTTTCGAGACTTGTTCGTTTTTTCTCATAGATTAAGATCATTAAGAAGTCCATTAATTTTTTTTTTTAATCTTAAGAAGAATTTTAAGAATAGATATAATAACCCTTGCAATTTTATTATTGCAGATACTTGAATTATGTTTTAAAGAAACTAACGCTTCCGTTTAATCGGAAATGAATATTTGATTATTGTACTGGTCTTGGTCTTTTATATTTTCAATTGTTTCGGTTTTAAAATGGAGCTCTTTAAACAATTTATACACCAAAGACTAAAATACTTCTTGTAGTACCCTAATTAAATATGTTCAGCCGTATTATTCATTATATTTAAGTAACGAAGTTAACACTTTTAATACAACTTGTGTTCTTTTTTAATTATTTTAACATATATCTATGCATGTTGTGGGGACAAATTTAGTGATAGCAAAATTTTAAATATTATATTAAATTTGATTGATGAAACCAGTTCATATTTAAGAAATAATTATTTATTATTTAATCATGATTCATAAATTATAAGTAAAAAAAAAAATACTCTGTCCATTATACTACTATTATGCCTTTTAATATGATTACGATAACTACATACATGCTGATTTCCGATATAATCTTAACTCCGGCGACCAGCTAACTACGGTTTTTGAATATTTTGTTAAATTATATATATTAAAAATAAATAATAAAAATAAATAATAATAATAAATAATGAGATGAATTGTAAATTATATATATTTAATTAATAATTTGAATAATAATAATAAATAATAATAATAATAATAATAATAAATAAATAAATCAACCCCCGGGGAAATTAATAATAATAATCATAATCAATAATAATAATAATAGAAGTAATCTAATATTTTCATATATGAAGAATATATGAATGTTATTAATAGAAATAAATAAATGAATAAAAAAATAAAATAAAATAATTTTTATCTTTCATTGATCAAAGAAATAAATAAATATAAAATACAAATAGTAAAAGACATGAATTAAGAATAACATGAACGGGGGATTTCATTAATGGGATATTAATATATATAAGTTAATCCATACCCCATCATCTTAATTTAATTACTTATACATACCCCTACAGTACATCCATACCATCAGCAAACTACATTTAATTATTAATATTCTATATATTATATATATAATACATAATTATATTTCACAATATATATAGTAAACTTGACGGAGAGAAGAAAGAACACCTATCATCTGTATATATATTTAATATACATTATGTTTTATTGTAGGTTCAAATTAAGCATAATTACAAGTGAACCTACAGTTTAAAGAACTCTATTCGTTTGTCCACCGACAGCTACCTATAAAGCAAAGTAATAGAGCAAAAGTTGTTTATATATTGTATAATCTAAAATTATCATTTCACAGTTTTTGTGGTTAGGCGATGGGAGGATCAAGATTAAGATTCTAAGAATAATATTAATATTTAATTTCTGTCATTTTTGAAACGAGAGAAATGAATCGACAATTCAAAAAATTAAAAAAAGTTAACAAACCAAATTATTATTTTATATTATTTTCGTGAGTATTGATAGGGGTAGATAATAAATTGTAGGGGCGAAGTATAAATATATAAATAAAACAAAATATCAATTACATATAGGATAAATTGTATAGGAATTAATAACATATGTGACTCGCGCAGTGGTAGGTATATATTAGGTGATTATATTTATATTATATACTATATTATATGTTATTACTATCATTTATTATTATTATGATATTTTATTATATTATTATATAGTAAATATATTATAAATAACTCTCCACTTATAAGAATAACAGGTATAGTAGTAGGATGAGGATATAATATATCATATATAGAGTGAGTTAGTATATAATAATATATATATAAATATATATATTATATCATATAAATATAGATATATATATATATATATATATATTTTAGTTAGGTATAAGGGTATAATATATAAGAATATATATATATATAACGTAATGTTTGGAAATATAGTAAAATTAGTTAATATAATTATATATATTAACTATTAATAATACTAAACTATTATATAGGCTATATATATTAGGAAGTTTGATTATATAATATAAAAATATAAAAATAATATTATATATATCCTACTATATATAATAATCTTAATGATATGCAGAATTCAAACACCACCACGGCAGAGCTGTATACAAGTGATTAGGACGACCAGATATTAAATAGTAATTACATTATCATTTGCCATCCGTTTTACACTATGTCATCTATGAACAGTTTAATAATATCTTTATCCTTATCACTACAAAACATGGTATATTATACTCTTCTGAACAAAAACAGAAGTTTCTTTCAATTACCTAGTTCCGTATTAGTATGTACGTTTAGATACATTTCTATCTATCGTCAAAAAAAACTTAACACAAATAAAATTCAATTCTCCACTCGCATACAATGTCCATATATTTGGATAATAACTATATGGACCTCAAATTTCTCTTAGTCATGATATTCTCTTGTTTCACACTGTTATCTGTACTTGGGTCTTTACCTAGTCCTTTATGCAGATCTTGGATATTACATTCATTCATTACTTGAGCAGGCCTCGAAACAAGTAGTCGGGATTATCAACATCATTGCTCTCCATTCATGTTTCCAGCGCATATTTTAGTTCCTCTAAGAGGTCTTGTCGATGTATGTCTCTGCCCGACGACCGCATATGTCTGAGCGAGACCGGGTGGCGCGTGGTGTCGAGTGCAGACTAAGATGCAGAAATCGGAGATGCCTCCTTACAGCTTTACTTATTGACCTAATAATTATATATCATAAACCACCCCTCCCAACGTACTCTACCTACCTAATAGCGTATAATTATATATAATTATATTGTGTGTGTGTGAGATATAGGATATAAATATTTATTATATGTTATTATTATTTATATAATAATATATAATAATATAGAAGAGACCCGCGAGAGCACCAGAATATTGATGCCAGCGACCCGACCGAGGGGTGAGGAGAAAATGATATTGGTTTTTTAAACACTTAACCTATCTTTCTCCTCCTGTATTGCTATTGTTTAAGGGTTCTCTATATGATATAGAATCGTTTTGCATGGATTTTCATTTAAGTAGTTTTGATTATGTAGCTGTGACCAGTAAGGCAGGAGATTTACACATGCTCTTATATTTCTCTTTATAACAAAACGGATTGAATGGTTTTTGCCAAAGTATAAGTTTACTAAGCTTATTATTTTTTGATTACAGAAATAAGCGTTATTCTATCTAATTAAAAATATTTAATAGACTCGCTCTTTTATGTCCTTGATTTTGAAGGTGCACTTTGAAGAAGGACGACGAGATCTAGCCAGGATTAATTATCAATAATACATCGAGAGCGTTTTTTTTTTCTATATGAAATATACTTCTCTTTTACTGACGGGCACTTCATATGATTGAATAATAGTTTTTTGCCCCGCGTAAGTTAGTTTAGTATAAGTTGTTGGTAGGCCAGGCTATTCAATGGGAAGTGTAAGGTTGCATCACTCCAGACTAAAAGAGTAACACTTGTTTCCCTCAATATTACACGAGGGACTATATCAATAACAGCGCATCACGACCGAGATAGTTGCTAATAGCTCGTGGTTAGCAATGATGATGATGAAGTTTTTTTAAGGGGTCCATAATACTTATATATACACCACCAAACAACATGTAGAAGGAGAAGCTATGCTCACCCTTTTTAACGAATGTAATAAAAAATAAAAGAAAATAATTTATATATGTGTTGATCCTTTGTAACCCTTTTCCTAATTGGACATTAATAGGAGTTGAATAATTAATTAATTATATATAATAATAATAATAAATAAATATAATAAATAATAATAAATAAATAATTGGATAAGCAATTGAGTGTAATAATATAATAATACATAATATAAGGGCGTGGACTTTTAATTAGTTCACCTTGTTGATTACGTGTAGATTGGGTTAAAGTTAATATGAATCAGATTACGAAGATGATGTAAACTAATTTCTTTTTCCTGCTTGGACGATGTGAATCAAGAGTTGACTGTGGATTAATAATACATGAGCTAGGTATGGGAATGGATAGACGAATGTTAAAAAACATAAAAATAAAGTTTGGTTAATATGATAAGGTATCCCATTAACCGTGACCTGGTATGGGGATAGTTAAATAATAAATTTATATAGGTAGAAAAGGGGGCCTTTGTATTACTAACCCCGTAGGGGGTGGAGAATAGTAAGTGATATAGTATAGTGAGATAGTAATAATATATAAATTTTTTATTATATATAATCATATATTATATTGTATTATATTATTA
Source organism: Trachelipus rathkii (assembly GCA_015478945.1). Lineage (NCBI taxonomy): Eukaryota > Metazoa > Arthropoda > Malacostraca > Isopoda > Trachelipodidae > Trachelipus > Trachelipus rathkii. The sequence goes on along the minus strand of JABUQX010118764.1, from coordinate 16,046 downwards.
TTTTGTTGATAATCTAAATAATAATAATGTTTTTTCTATTAAATATTATGGATGGAGGGAGTCATGGACTCATCACTAAGTATATAATATAAATAGGTAGGTTATAAGTGAGGTATATTGTATTTTTTTATATTTTTATCAATTGATATAATATATATAATATATATAAAATATATCAAATATCGATAAAGTTAGATAAATAAATAACTTCCCTTTCCATAGGATAAATTTCTTTAATATTATTATACTATTTTTTTTATGATAATATATATAATATATGTTATTATTATATAAAAATAATATATAACCTTATTTTATTTTTTTATTATAATACTTAGAGTATATATTATTTTGATATATCATCACCACCTATATATACCACCTACCTACGTATAGGAGGTGTAGGGGGGGGGTATAGTAGTGGTACCCTCACCCGGTGAGGCACCCTCACTACCCCCTTTTATATAGTTATTAGGTAGTAGTAGTATAGGATACATAATATATAATAATATTATATATATATGTATTATGATATAAATTGAACTATTTATGAAAATATGATTGGATATGATGATATCGTTTTATAATATTTATTTATTTGTCTTCTTTTCCTGTATACATATATTTATATTATTATATTGAATATATAAAGTTGATATAATTTATTTATATATTATTGGTAGTTATGATTAGTATAGGTTGTAATATGCATAATATAAAATAGGTGAGGTATATATATAGTTAGTATATATAGTTTAGGTAAAGTATAAATTATATATAATTAATAATATATATAATAATATATATATGTATTATATATATATAATATACTGATAAAATATTATATAATATAATATAATATAATATATATATATATAAATAATAATTCACCCTAAAAAGAACAAGAATAACTCTGATTGTTATAAATTTTAACGATCTAATATTGATAGCTCGTAATAATATATCTGCCGTTTTAAATTCTGTTATTTTCAATAGATGATTATATTATTTATTATTATCTTTGAGATTTATCGCTGTGAATAATAATACCATCTCTTATTTATTATATATTAATAGTTTATTTATAGTAGGGCATATATATATTATTATACATATATACTATATTATATATAATATATTTATATATTAATAAAATAAATTTTGGAAAATACCAATCAAGATTAAATATAATAATAATAATAATAATAATCTTATAGAATATTTATGTATACATATAATAAATTTATTTAGTAAAGATTCACATACGAATGATTTTTTTTTCAATTAAAATTCTTTCCTTGATAAGTTAATTTCTTATATCAAATTGTATTCTTAATATATTATAATATATGTAAAAATTATCATAATATATTATAGTAATATATATAAACAATATTTATATATCATTATTATTATTATTATTAGTATTATTATATATATGTATATTATTATTAATAATATTTATTACTAATTAGATCATTCTCTATTAAGTAAAATAGTGTATAACCCGGGGTATAGGACAATAAAATGGATAGTGAGTGAAGGCGGCGAAAAAAGGTTAGATATGAGTATTTAAGAATAGGGAACTCCTCTGCTTAGATATAAACGTGGGTTATTATATGTGGGATGGGTCTTTTGGTAACTGATGAGAAGGCCACTGTGGAGGTGGGGACCTTTTTTTTCTTTTTAACAGTGTTAAAGAACCTGCGAAAAATCTAGATCATGAGATATTTAATTGGCTTTCACTTATATGATGATATTAGAAGTAGATAGATGAATTGTGTGGTGGTGTTCGAATGGGCAAGAAGAAAATAAGAGTATTCTTGGTTGTGATGATGGTGTATTTAGCAATAGGGAATTGATAATGTGGGAAGGTAGAGAGTTGAGAAAGCTTGGGGGGGAAGCAATGATTAATATCTGCCAGTTTATAGATGTAATTACTGTGCTGAAATGTGTTATCAAGTAGCTGAGGCGCCGTGTGTGATTGATTGGATTTGAGAAGTTGTTATATATAAAGCGCTTTATGGTAGGTGTTTATAGTTTCCTAATTAGATTGGAGGAGAGCAGGAAGAAGTAATATACCACTAGGTTATTTGAAAGGGCGGTAAGGAGATAAGGACTGTTAAGAAATTATATAGGAGAAATATTTATTGAGTGTTGTGAGGGAAAAGCTCATTTGAAAATGAGAATTTCATTTATTTAGGTAGAATAGCCCTATCTCTTAGTATAAATAAAGAGAAATGTAGTCTTGCTTGAAGATACCTACAAGGAAGAAGAGCGGTGAAACTAATATTCCTTACGATTATTTCATTTACCTTGACTATATGACATTCCATTATGTATACAGTCATTTATTATTCATATGAACACGATTTTCTTCGATGCTTTGAGATTCATTTTGTAATTGTAATAGAGGATGCTGCAAATTTTTTGATACACTAGTATAATGTAATACTCCATTTTCGAAGTTTTGATTATTGAAATATTTATAATAGATATTCGTTGTATTATATTATTTTATTAAATTTTTTTTTGTTGGAAATGAGCAAGTAACTACTTATTAAAAGTATATAATTAAATATTTTTTTATTTTGATTATAGATTTAGCTTAAATCAAATATGTCTTTACAAGTAATATAGAAGGTGAGTATTGTATAATTTATTCGAAGTATTTTATTTAAGTAATTACATAGAGATTTCCTCAGGCTTTTACTTATTCGTTTAATTTTCTATTCATTTTTGTTAAAAGAATAAATGCTTAAATATATTTTTTTGATATATTATTAGAAATAAATATCTGTGCGATTATAACTTAATTTCCAATAGTTTAATTTCATTTATCTTAAACCCTTCTAATTTTATAAGTTGTTATAAAATCTCTCAAAATTTTATCTTTTTTATCTAATTATTTTTATTTATTTCTCTGTTTTCGGTTGTAATATAAATTGTGCGCGACATAATTTTCCCCCACGCCATACCCGTTGTTTATTTCTTGCTATTTTGATGCTTTTTTTATATTATTTTGGGTGATTTCTTTTGTATCATTATCATATTCTCGGGTTCAACGACGCAGGAAGAAGGGATGTAAACGGGTCTAGTAAAAAAGACTAAGACAATAAACTCTCCATTTTTCCCCACCTCTACTTTGTTTTCTCTGTTCTCTCTTTCATTTCAAGCTCTCTCAAGCAACATTAAGAGATGCTGAATCGACCCAATTAAACCAGCGACGAAGGCTGGGCGGCCCTTGTGTTTGGGACTGCGAGGGCTAAGCGCTTTGGGCATAGCCCCTCTAAAAACATCTATTTTGATTTCAATTACGAGTTTTTAATATAATATTTTTATAAATTAATAAAAATTATATTAAAATCAGATTACATGAAAATGTGATAAATGGATTCGGCTCCGGCTCCGACCCCATGTTATAATTCCTTCTCCATGAAATCAAAACTCTCCCCTTTCTTAAAAACAGCTTTCAAAAAAAACATGAAGTTAAATTTAAGATCGATATTTTCCCCAATTGTCCCCAATCTTTTTTTCGATGTCTATATGGCGGAGAATATTTACCCGATATCACAGAGGAAAAATATATAATAATAAAACCTACTTTTTTGTGAGGAATAATAATAAAAATAAAACAATCATAAATATATATAATTTATCCTACCCCTATTTATAATAATAATAGGTATAGGTATAGTAAGTGAGCTCACTACTACAAGGGGATTTGGTTATAGATAACGGTGCCCATAATATATAATGATGATAGTAAATATAGTTATTATATTATTTGGGGGTGATATATGGAGTGATAACCCCAACTACCTACCTACCTACAAGTAGAGGTATATGATAGTTTACGGGGGGCCCCCCCGGAATTGTATATAGTAATATAATATATATATTCTAGATAAGTAATAGTTGGAAATACCCGGGCAATACGCCCCCCCTATTTATATTTTACCACCTAATCTCTTTTTATTGTATTTACTTAGTTATTTTTTTATATTTATGAGAAAATATATTTATAGTATATATATATATATTATATATATTATAAAATATATACATTAAATCTAAAATAAAATAATATAATAATATAAACCCTCCCAGTCAAAAGAAATTTTTTCTTAGTTATTAAAACTATATATAAGTATATATGACTACGTTGGCTGAGTATGTAATATATAGTATACATCTATTTTCACCCTCATATCATAGGTATGAGTATAGGTAGGTGATGAAGTTATAGGGGTTACAGAAAACGCTTTATTGTGTACTATATAATAATAATATATATAATATTATATATAATTATACCGGGTGTGGGATAGGTATAAGGGTCAGCCTTTATGGGGCCCTTACCCTCCACCTATATGGATGTAATGGGAAATGGATTAAACTTGTTTATAGAATATTTTTTATTAGGACTACGTTTAAAAAAAAAAAAGTAAAAATTTGTAGCTTATATATATGATCTTTAGTTAAGGGGCGTCTCAATAATAATCACCTACATAAAAAATAAAAATAATATAATAATAATAATAATAAACCTCTTATCTATAAGAAAAAGAAAAGGATAATAGTATCAATCTTTTTTTTTTATATAATATAATCTAGTTTGCTTTGATTTTTATATTAAAGTACACTAGGTACAAATAATTTATATAATACTCACTCATACTTATTTAGATGTTTTATTATATTTTATTTACTTTTTATATGAATAAAAAGGGTGAGGGATATATATATATAATATTCGCACTCTTAATAATAATATTACGCGCATTCTGTTTATACTTTCGTCTGCTTTTATTGCAATCGGTGGCTGAGGCTTTGGCAATGGCAGTGCGCTCAATGTCGTATTCTTTTCTATGATATTGTGATTTATTTATAATTTATTTATACATTTATAAAAGTTGAAATTTTTCTTATGGCTTTTTTACACTCTCAAGCGACCATGCATAGGTCTCGCTCTTACGATATAGTTTGCTCCTGTTAACTTTAGATTCTTTTAAGCTATATATCTGTTATCATATCATCGAATTATTGTTCATATAATACTTGCATTTCAAAAAATTCGAAGATGTGAATCTCACTTTTGATGTCGCTTGTGTCTCATGTTTTCTTATTTACATTCTGCATATGATTGGTAGATTCCGGCGGGCAAAGGTCTCTTCATTTGAGTTTTTTTTCAGTTCATATCACTGTTATCTCTCTAGTCTCCATTCTACTCATAAGACAACTAAAATTAAGAAAAAAAAATATATAAAGATATTTAAAGAAATAATTAAAAAAATAGTTATTAATATAATCAATAATTTATAAACTTGTTTTTTCCTGACGTATTTTTGGTGGTTAATCAATTTATTTTTAAAATCTTTAATAGACTGATTTGACGCTCGAAGCAAATGAGATGTAACAGTCTCCTTACTCACATTTCACTAAAACAGCCAATACAAATCAAATAATTCCATCTAACATACGTAACACACTTCTCTGAAACTTCTATTCACAAAAAGACTCATTCTAGCTCTTCTTATCAAAACTCTTAATCTACAAACCACACTGTATAAAAGAAACAGAACCAGAAAAATAAAAAGTAAAATAACAAAATAAGGTGCATAGAAGGGAGACTGAGGCCCTAAAGAGAAAAAAAAGAGAGCAAAAGAGCTAATCATAACAAAAACAAAAGCATCTATATGAAATCAATTCAGCTTTCTTCAAATTTCTTGTTCTTCTTCTATTTATTATAAATTTAAGAGAATGCATCTGCTTCGTAGTGATTGGTGTAGACAGTGAAAAGCAAGGGTTTTACTATTTTATATCGACACTCTCAAGTGATCACATGATGGAATTCTTTTTTTATCCGTCTCTTTGTTATTAAAGACAGTATTTGCTAATAGATTTTTTGTTGTTATAGTTCTTATCCCAAGTTTCCAAAAATAAATTAGTGAGACTATAAAACATTTAAGAATTTCTTCTTCTTTTGAAAGGTATGAATATTTAAATCGATTTTAGCGTGTTTCCTTTTTTCGTAATCTCTTTTTTTTTTCCTTATTTAGCTGGTTGAGGAAATATGAGATAGGTGTGTAGAGTTGATTTAAGTTTTTTTTTAGTATTGTATTACAAAAAACATAACATAGGAAAAATTAATTTATTTGAACATTTGAAATATTGTAATTTATTTATATTTAAAATAATTATTGATTTGTAAAGTTTCAATATTATCTTCTTTCGTATTGCCTCCTAGTGACGTAAATATCTTTTGTTAGATATAATAATTAAGAGGCCATTATTTAGACTTATTTTTGAACATTGACTTAGCATATTTTATTTATCTTAGCTATTTGTAAATGTTAAAAAATCATACATCTGTCTTTTGATAAATTACTAAAAAATATTTTATGTTCTTATTGTTAATTACTCAGTATTTATCAGAAACTAAGGAATTTTATATAGTTTATTTTATTAGTTTTATAGTTTAAAGGCGTTTATTTTTATTTTTAATCATCATTTGCAACTAATGTTTTTTACGATCATTATTATAATAATTATTAACACCCTATTTATAATTTATGTTTATTTCATTCAATTTATTATGTTTAACATAAGAATAATTCATTATTCTTATTTTTCTCCATTTTCTCTTTATCTGCTTCTTAGTACCCTTACAATCTATCTAAGGATCTATTTTTGATTCGTGTTCCGAAAATAAGTGAATATCAAGGAAAAATTAAAGAGATGTATAATTATTTTCTTCCTCAATTTCAAGTATAAACAGCATCAAAGTGAGCATCGCTTTGTTTTGTCATTTTTAGTTTCTGAAAGATGATAAAAATAATTTTTAGCCGTGTTGTTAGGTATACAAAATTAATGCATAAATTTTTCAGTGTCTGTTTTTGGTCCTTTTAGTTAGTTATCAAGCTTTATTTATATATTACTCAATTTCCTATCTATAATATTACAAGATTAAATTCAAAACTTTAAAACTTTAGATATTATATATATTTATATTATTTAAAATTATTATAATTAATATTTTAATAATATTTATTATAAATTATAAGATACATATACTATTTGATATTTATATCTAGTGTACGTCTTGTTTTAGGTAAATTCTAATATCCTATAATATAAAATAGGTTACTATTATTATATATATTTATAAGATTAAATTTTCACTTACAACATTCAAAAAACGTATATATTTTTAATTATTCATTTTATATAGAAAATAAATTAAAAAAAAAGAGAAAATTTTAAATAGTTGATCCTTATATTGATTATTTTAAATAACATATTACTTTTAGTCTAATACTTTTTGTTTGGTAAATAAATTTATTTTCCTTAATTCCGTTTTCGAGATATTTTATATTTATAATTTTATTATAAGAGTATTATGATTTGTTCTTAAGAGCCATATCTTTCTGCTTTATTAACTTAAATGCTATCATATGCGTCTACCTATGGAAGAACCCTCTATTGAGATCATCTTGTCATATGCATTGACTATTCTAGCTTTCATTATTATTAATAATTATTAAATAAACTTAATGTATTTATAATTTATTTATAAATAATTAATAATATAATAAGATTTCTTTTTATTATTTATTTTCCAAAATTCTTCATTAATACCGCTAATATAAAATGGAAATATTAAGCTAAATTTTTAGGTTAATGATAATACATTGTAATATAAATTATTTATTAATAATATTATAAGCATTTATATATATATATTGTATATTATATAGTATATAAAACGTAATATATAGTGGTAATCAGGTGTAATGAAATTTTATTTGTTACACGTATATTGATCTCTAAATGGGTAATATTTAGTTTTGTCTTGGTTATATGTATTTTGAGGCGTCATAGTTATAGTTTGTGTGGAAGTATTTTCGTTTGTTGTATATTGAAGTTATATTGATACATAGGGCGCATGCAACGTCATCTATGAAGCCAGAGCAGATATTACTTCTCACTTTTTTACTATAGGGAAGATATTTTACAAGTCTTATCCGGTCTTATTCTTTGTATTTGGTGTAAAAAGTGCTTACGGATGGGGTCTCACAGACGTCCATATTCTTGTGATTAAATGTTAAAAGTGTCTCTCAGGCCAGCCGCAGCGTTAACGATATATTTCATTACAAAACAGAAGAATTTTCGTTTCTGGAAGGCGTGGTGGGGTTAAAGATCACTATATCAGATCCTCTCTGCCTTAGAACCATGGACCTTTCTCGAAGTGCCGACCACCAAAGGTAAAGAGGTATTTCTAACGCAAACTTTCGGTTACAGAAACAATGTTCTTAAAGCAGTACGTGGTATAGTATATATTAAAATAATAAAGCCATATCTCTTAAATTTACGGTCACCTATACTAAGTATGTATATACTCAACACCATTTACAGACAATGAAGATCAGTATTCTCTATATCATGTTAAAGGAGTGCGCGTTGATGATAGTTTTTTCGTTGTTGGATTAGTCAATGTAACAATGATAATAAAATTAAATAATAATAATTAATAAATAATAATGAATAATTAATAATTAATAATTAATAATTTCATAATGTATATAATGGAAAGGTGCAAAACACAATGTATCATTTAAAAAATACTTTTGAAATACTTTTTAAGTTAAAGTGAAAATGAAATGATATAAATTGTAAATGCATCATTGTTAATATTTAAATTATAAAAATCGTTAGATGATATAGATTTTAATAAAGAAGCATTAAACGGCGATAGATGATGAATTGCGCGAGATAAATCGATATTATATATATCTTACTTACATGCTAAAGATGATGTAATTAAAAGCAGTAAAGCAAAATAGATACTATAAATAACGTAGTATAGCTTTATATATGTAGTATATAAGAGGGTTTTAGCTAGTAGGTCTTGCGTTCACTGATCATATTTTATTGCTTTTTGTAGGTGAGCCACGTATAAAATATTATGTTTTTTAAATAATACATTTATTAGTAAATAAATTATTTCATGAACAACTATTTTGATACTTTATAATCTAACACTCAAGTTTATAACAAAAAGTATTTAACAGCAAAATAATTAACTTCAATTATCTGTTCAAAGATAATGATTTATTATAAGAAGTTTTATTTAAGAAACATTTATTTGAAATTATGGAAATACGCGCTGGATCGGTCGGAAATGAAGAATGTATATTAGTGTGAGATCAGTTTCTATGTAAAACAAATGTATTTTAATATATTATATACTGTTATGTGTTTCAGTGGCCAAAAAGAAAACTATATTTTGATAGGTTAATAAAACAGTGTATTATATTTACCATTATCTTCGTGTGTGTGTGTTGTGATGTGTGCTGTGTACCGTCTTGTGTGTGTGTAATATATAATAATAACTAGTTCATGGACAGTAAGAGCAAGCCAAAGGCTTATAATAATAATAATAATATAATAAATAATAATAATATTAATAATAAAATAATTCAATAATAATAATAAAACAAAAAATCCGATATTTAAAAAAAACTTTCAAATTAAATTGTTAGTTAACAGTGCGGTGTGTGTTTGTAATGAGCCCTGGTTGTGTGTGGTTAAATAAAATAATAGTCACATTGAAGTAAAAAAATGCACTGGAGGGGTATTATCATTAATTGAGTGATAATAGTGAATATATAAATAATAACTTATATTATTTAATATAAATAAATCCAGCATTTATTTTTAAAATCATTTATAATACAATAATTCTCCCCGAATCTTCGATGTAATATTATTAATAATAACTATAGTTGAAACATCCTTAATAGCTATTAATTTTTATATAATAGGGAGGCAGGGTTTGGGAGATCGTGCATTGATGTTAAAAACTTTCAAGACTTAATTTAATTTATAGTTACTAAAACAAGTGACGCTGTAAATATTCGTTTTGAATATCCTCGTGAAGAAAGACACTATAAATGAATAACTTTAGATGGTCATATAAAAATAGAGCAACATGGAAAATACTTATGTACTAAATTAAAATTTTAACACTCGCCATTTAGGTAATGACAAGCTATCTCTAATTTAATCTTTTGTTTTTCCTCAAACCGATCACTTAACCTTTTCTATCCATTTACCCTCGTGTGTTATTGCATAAACAAAATTAATAACAGCAATTTTTCTGCTAATTTAATAAATAATTCTCTACGGCCGGGTCAGTTATTCAGTACAATAAACGCGTGAATCCGTAGTAAATAATTACAAGACACACTTCAGGTTATTTCTCATCTTACATTACAATTTTTTTAAAACGCCTCTCTTCCTTTCCACAAGTGATGGTAAAAACTAAAAATAAACAAATATAACGGGCCGGACCGGGAACATAATGTTATACCAATATTATTTGAAGTTGTGACATTAGCAGAAAGCACGCTTAACTCAAAGACCCTTTAACTTTTAATCCTATTGTTGTATAGGGACATAAAATTAGCGCTATTGATTTACTGTTATACTGCTTTACAGTCGAGAAATCAAGTTACATGTATTATATACACAATATGTTTTAAAGTATGTAATTTAAACAAATGAGTGACTCGAAAAATTGGAAACGGTATATTTTAATTTATAATCTGTAATATAGTTTACATTTCATTTGCTTTAAACCTAATATATTTATCTGTAGCGCCGTACTAAGTATTTAATTATCATATATAATACTAGTATATATATATATAAATATATATATATAGTATATATATATATATATATGGTATATACTTTGCGCCTGCAGACGCCTCCTGCGAGGGCCGCCTACGCCCCGTTATTAAGAAAATATTGCGCACTGCGGACGCGCAATGAGCGACGTATTTCCGCGGCGGTAATTATCTCGCGGCCTGCCGCGCACTGGGCTAAGAGTCTACGACTAATATAGGTTAATATTGCGCTTGCGGGCGACACAGCTGCCTGGATTTCGTGGCTGCTAAGGGCACCACTCTGGCAGGGTGCTAGGGATCGTTTGTTTTATCGCGCGCTATCCTTCATGAAAACCTCTTCTATTATAATATATATATATTATATTACATATATATATATACTATATATATTAATATCATATAAATATTATAATTATATATATTATTAATATATATATATATATATATATATATACTAATATTAATATAATGTTTTCTGTCCAAGTCACTTATGATAAATAAAGATAAAAGCAATCCCTAGCAACTTATATAATACATCAACTCCATATACGAATCCTAGAATACTCACATTATAAAAATATTAGGGCGTAGACACCAATATTAGGGCTGCTCTATGACGTAGGGATATGGCGTGCTAGAAAAATCTAGAAAAGGAAGCATCCTGCAACTCTTATAAATACACCAATCGGAATTTCTAATAACTATTATAAAACATAGGGGGGTAAGACACTCATATTAGGGCTTATTCTATGATCATGAGGTTAAGGCTAGATAAAAAAAGGCTTAAATAACTCATTATTACTAGTGGAAAGCATCCTAGCCAATTCAATAATAATACACCTAATTACTTGATTACCGTCATTACCTTGGAAACTCAGCGGCTGATAGACACCGACTAAGGGCCTTAATTTCTATTTGATCAGGGTTTTGTTACGTCCCGGTAGGAGAGAAGAGGTTTAGTAATTAGAGAAGTGGCACTCAGGTTGGCACTATTGATCTGGCACTCATGTTGGCACTCCTGTGCGAATCTCATGAGTGACACTCTCATTTACGCTCAGATTGCATACACGGTTGTACATATGATTATTAATTATAATATATTAACTATATACATAATATATATTAATATAATATATAATATAATATTTATATCATATAATTATATATATTAAATATATTATATATACATCATATATTATATAATTACATATATATTGGGAATACCCAATCTAAATCGGTGATTGGGAACCATCAAATAAATCTGAGCCATCAAATCTTGTATGTTCAATCTCAAGTAAATAACGCAGCCATCATTATAAAATATTACGTGAATGGAAATAATCAGGACCTAATAATGATGATCAAGGGCGTGCAGTGTATGATGTGTTGTTAGTTTAGTTTGTATGTGTGTATAAAGTATGATGGGTGTAGTTATGTGTCTATATTAGGGCAAAGGGTATAGGTAGCAGTGAGTTGAGTGTATGTGTCTAGTGGCTGGGTTTGGTGAGCGGTGGGTGCGTTTAGTGTGATGTATATGTGTTGTGCATTGTTATTGTATTATATCTGTGATGTTTTATAAGGGGAGGCGTGTATTTTCAAATAGTCAAAAAAGAGTATACAATAATAATAAATGATATTTAAGTATATGTATATGATATGTGTATGCCATCTAATGTATGTGTGTGTGTGTGCGATGGAAATAAAATGAAACTTAAGTTAGCCGACAGCTAACTTCATCGATGACTCGATTAATCCCACCTTTAATCCCTCACTTACCTTTATGCGAATCGCATAAATAATCGCTCTCTCAACAACAAATATCGTTTTCAGATACCAAAAATAATCAGTGCGCAAATACTTGCGAAAAACTATAATGCGGGGGTCTCAGACCCCACCAAGGTCCAGAGGTCTAGATAGTGTTAAAAGGAGGGACCACCAGTGTATAATCGATAGTTGCCATTTTCTAAGCTCTCAAAACGCGTCTGGAGCGCTCTACTCCCTCTACGTGTTCCTTTCGCGCGAAGGAATTCCTGCTAGTACGCAAAAATCATGTTCTCCAAGGAGGAAACCGTATCTAAATAATTTCTATTTTGAGAATAGCTATCGTTTATATCCTAAAATATGCGATAATTCTGCACGTTTTAGTTCCCGACTAATAGTCTGATACACGAGAGTGACAAAGATTGCATTTGTCATCATTCTCAACTACTACCTATAACATATTACATAATTTTGTGAACCTTAGATACTACGATCAAATTTATAATTTTATACTCGAATTCTCTAAAAAATAAATTATTTGATAAATATTAATGTTTTATGGAACGTAATGACTTTACTAAGATTATTAGGTTACAGTTATATAGAGAGGATGAAGCTAGAGAGTGAGACATGCATATACTTATAGTGATTACCATGATAAATTTAGCCCTTTCTGTACTGGTGATGTGAATAAGTATCAATCAAGATAAGGAATTTAGTAATTTTCTTTATATATGTTAAAGTTTTTTTATTTTTTATTTTTTTTTTTTATTTCATTTATTTTTCATTCATTATAATCATTCATTTATTTATACATTATTTGCATTTACCTCATGTACTACGCATATGTCTAGTGTGTCAGGCACTCATCACTCTCCCTTGCATCACCAGAAATTGCGCGCATCGACGCGCGAGTTCGATATGTTAAAAAAAGTAGATTTATTCGAGAAAAACTTTCCGCAGAACATAGGCTGGTTTGATTTCTTCCATATAGATGAAAAGATGGAACAATTTGCATTCCATCGATCGTTTGATGTGTCCAAGATCATGACGCGGGAAATTGGCCTAGTTAAAATTACTATCTATTACAGTCAAACAATATAGTTTCCAGTGATATTTTCTACAATTAGTGAGTAAGAACAGTTTACTGTCACTATTGATAGGAGACTGCACAAGAAATTTGTTAGGTACAATATAATAATGAAAGATATAATTGTGAGAATAAGTTGACGAGTATCTAAAATAAATTGAAATAGATACAAAAATTAATTTTTCGAAAACTTTGACCTCTTTCTTTATAAAGGAAATATTATTCACAATGTTTGGACCTTTAGAGCATCTAACTTTTGTCGTATAGTTATTAGGTTTATTCTCTTATGACTCATAAGCATTTTAGAATACCGGTTCGTGACAATAGGTTTCTCATCTTTGCAATAAGTATTTGTTCTCACTAATGGCGCGTCCGAGTAAACTCTAATATTTGGGAGCATTGGATGGCCGATTGGCTTTAAAAGATTCTAAATCGTACCAGGTTACCCAATGATACCAAAACCCGTGTTCATTCTCCATTCAGCTTTCTAGGTTTGTACAGCGTTGCATATGATTTTTCACTCTACCTCTAGTGTTTGCGTCTATATCTCTCTTCAAAAAATTTAAATGCTAGACATTTTTTTGCCACTTTCGAATTTCAGAAGGTGTCTGTAAAAATAGTTTAGTAATACCATCTTTTTTCATTTACTCCATTCTCTTTCTCACTGTTTATTTGAGATGATGATGCTTCTTATTCTAACTATCTTTTTCGAGTCTTTCTGATAACGGAGACCAAAGACAACTTGTGCGTACTACCATCTCACCTTTATTTTATCTTAACTCTTAAGTCAGGTAGGTTAATAAATTACGAATTTATATTTGATATCAGGCTCTTTTTAATGTTGATTCTTTACATTTATTCTCGTCTTTTCCTCACTTTCCAAGCAGAGCTCACCTTCCTACTTTCTTCCCATAATATTTCCAGATACCTTTGTTTCAAAACATCATTTTTTGCACATTTACTTACTACTAGCTATCATCTTGGGTTGCCAACTGATTAAGCTCTATCTTTTTTGTCCTTTCTGGTTAAAGGCGGTTCTCTTTTAATACAAACATAACTCTAGCACTATATATAGTAATAAGTTTAATTTAATGTAGTATTCATTGTTATTTAATATACACCATATATATAATGAATGTTATAATTGATATACATGATCATAAGAACATTAAAATAATTAGTGATACCGCTATATATATATATATATATATAATGTAATTAATTTTATTTTGTGTACATATTTTTTTTACTTAACTGTCCTATTTCTATATTATAATAACTTTATTATTTAATATTCTATTTATATATATATTAATCAACTCTCATTTTAATTTTTTTCCGTATTCTGGCCAGCTCATAGTTCCTCGCTCCTAGAGCTTTTAATCTCTACTACTTGGCAAGTTACTTCTTATAATGTGCGAAAAACAAAATCTCTCACTTCTATTTACCACAAGAAACTTATTTAATCCTACCGATTTTTTCTACAGAAGACTCTACAAAATATCATGTGATATTTTAATTTAACCCATTAATATTTAAACACTAATTTAGATCACACTCGTTGTAAATCCTGGGACTCTTTCAAGACAGAGAATTCCATATAATCCGTGTGAGAAAAAAATATATATATCTAATAAATAAATAAATTTTAATAATTGATTTTATAATATTTTTTCTCTTAAATCATATCCCTTGGTCTTTTTATATTTTTTATAACCTTTATTTATATAATACTAGATTAGCATCAACAAACTAGTTTCCATATAATATACGTATTACAAAATAATATATTATCATTGTTTTTATAAGTAATTAATCAAACATTATCCTTAAGAGGGGGTAGGTTCTCAGATATAACAGGAAACCTAACTGATGAGAAAAATTACCAGTATTGCCTACTCCACCTCGACCATTAGTAACATATCGCGGAAGCCTTGAAATTTCATGTTCGATGATACACAATTTTAAAGATGCTGCCGTTCTCTTATTTATAAACGATCTATGTGAAATAATAATACACTTGATATCATGTAATGCTTGCTAGATAACTAATATGTCTTAAAAAGATTTAATCAACACGTAATTTTTTTGAATATTATACTTAGAATAAAAAGTTGCAAAATTTGGTCAATATTTAAAATTACGTGGCTCAAATTTAACAATAAACTTCAGTAAATTTGAACTTATTTTAGAATATATAAATTTAATATAATTTAAAATAAAATCTTCCATTATATTTTTATTTTTATTATTAAAAGTTGATTAAGAAATAAATCTAAATTAAAGATATAATAAATAAAAAATAGTCTAAACCTCCATTTACATATTTGTATTTTCCTTTATTTCTCATTGATAAATGATATGTTTAGAGTGATAATATAATATTAATAATTATATTGACATAACTCTTCAGAATTATCTGCGTTTATAATTTTTAGCTATTAGATAGTAGTTATATAATTAATACACCTGATAAACAATTTCTTACTCTTCCTCTTCCC
>JABUQX010118763.1:0-38431 GCA_015478945.1 Trachelipus rathkii | reverse complement strand
ATTCTTTTACTGATCCTCAATGTTCCAGTTTTGGAAATGCTTCTCTTGGTCAAAATACTTTACCTGTGTGTAATCCTGTTATTACTCCCCAATATTCAAATGTTGAAATGCCCTTGGATCCTCGTATCCGTGTTATCCAAAGTACCAGTGTACGTTGGGCTATGCAGCAAATGAGTTGGGAGAATTTGTCTCCTAGACAAAGGGCTAGAATTGTCCAACAGTGGTCTCAAGTAGTAGAAGATGAACAAGCATCTTTTATAGATTTATCTTCCTTAGCCAAATCCCATTTGTTTTAATTTATTGTTTTGTTCTGTTTGTTTTGTAAACGCGGTCTGAGAGCTAAAACGGTTCGTAGAAATTCATGTTTAAGCATCCTTCTTCCTTGATCCTCTATCTTCCCCTGTGCTTTAAAAATATAGGTGGGGGCGTAAAGTTAGTGGGGAGATCAGAACGGAGAGTGAAAATGATATATGGTTCGAAGTAAAAACGGGAGTTAAACAAGGGAGTGTATTATCGCCTATATTGTTCATATTATATTTAGATGTGATAATAAGTAAAGTGAAGGAGAGATTAGGAGTTTTTGATGGAGATATAATGGCTTATGCGGACAACCTAGCATGTTGGAGTGAGGAGGAGGAGAAGATACGGGAGGTGGTGAGGTTGTTTGCGGAGGAGTTGGATGAGGCAGGGATGAAGATGAATGTACAGGAAGACAGAGTATTAATGGTAACGGAAGGAAACGATGAAGGCATGAGGATGATGGTGGGGGAAGAGGAGGTGAAGGCGGTGGATTCCAGCGTCTATTTAGGTGGATGTTTTAACAGGGAGGGAGGATGTGGAGGAGAGATCACTAGAAGAATGGAAAAATATGGAGAAGCTATGAAAGCACTGTACCCATTGATGAAGGACGGAAATGTTGGAATGGAGGTTAAAAAGTTAATCTTCGAAAGTATATTGACTCCAACGCTGCTGTATGGAGCGAAAAGTGGACAACTACGGGAGGGAGGAGAGTAGAATACAAGCGGCAGAAATGAGGGCTCTGAGAACAATGACTGGAAGAAGCAGAAAAGACAGAATAAGGAACGAAGTAACCAGAGAAGCTGAGGGAGTGAAGAAGATTATATGAAGGATGGAATGTGGGAAGACTGAGATGGTGGACATCTGGAAAGGATGCAGCCTGATAGAATGCCAAAAAGAAGGAGTGGGAATTGGACACCAGGAGGAAGCTAAGACGAGAGGTAGAGCGAAAGAAAAGATGGACCTGAATCGGTGGAGGATTCCTTTAGGATGCCAGCTGCAGACAATGAGATGGTTTGAAGAGAAGAGAAAGTGTCCAGTAGAGAGATGTCTGGAGGAACACCCTCGCCGCGACTGTACAGGCAACTGAAAATCCTTCTGGGTAGAGGAAGTAAAGAAGTAATATTTATTATAGTATATATATATATATATATATAATAATATATATATAATATATATATATTATATAGTATATATATATATTATATATTATATATACTATATTATATAATATAGTATGGTATATATATATATATATGAGTATATATAGTATATATTTAATAGCAAGATTCTGAGGAAAATCAATTATTTTCTGTAAGAGAGATTTTCTTTCGAAAATATTTAATTTCAAATTGAATTAATCAAATGTACTCCTTTTTTTAATTAATAATTCTTAATTAATTTGAAATTATATTTAATTTTCATCCTAAGTTTTAAGACTTTCAGTGTTTTTGACTTACATTTCTAATTTTAGCTAACCCCGGCCCCGGCTAAATTAGAGCAGCCCCGGCCCCGGCCCCGGCAAAAATTCCCGCCCCGGTCGGTCCCTAGTAACAGCGGACCTTTTCCCACCCCGCTTTCTTGTTAGCTTAATTACATTTTGTAATTCCTCAGACGGGCCAGAAGATTCAGCAAACCCTTCTATATCAGAGCTATTTATGTCTAAATGCTCCATTTTCACACTTGTGACAACCTAAGCCTATAATACATAGGCCTTAAAATATGAACCTTTAAGCCTACAAAAAAAATCCTTAATACTAAAAAAAAATATATACCTTAATCCTTATATACCTTAAATTAGGCATTTTACATAGCCTACATTTTATATACAGACCATCCGGTTTTAACCAGTATGGGAAGTCCACAAAGCCTATTACGTTATTAGGTAGGCCTATAACTCAATAGTTAGGCTCCAAAAATTTTATTAAAGTTTACTTAAATACCTAATTTTACAGCCCTAATACGTATAGCCTATTTGGGGAAAAGTAGTAAGGCTTACGCCTAAAAGAATAGGCCCAAACAGTATTGTTACACTTCAAGACTAATTTTTACCTTAAAACCTTTCAGTATTTCTATATCACTTAATTTTATTGTAATACACAAATTTTTGTATATCACAATATTGTTATTTAATTAAACGTTACTTTAACACAGACCTACAACAGTAAGTTTTTCGTTAATCGTCAGTCCGTATTAAGGTTAGTATATAAACAAGGTTTGTAGTCTTTGCGTCGCCACTCGTAATTCGTAGAATTTAACCACTTAGTAACTTACTAAGCTAACCTATCCCTAATTATGAAATAGTAACTTCCAATATTTAGTTTCAATTTTAGAACAATTTTTGACGAAAGAGTTTTGAAATTTCAAAGAATTATGAATTATTAAAGGACTCAAACACAAACTCCAGTACCAAACCTTTACCTCACAGGGGGCACCATTCATTATAGAAAATTTTTAGCGTACTAATTATTTATTTAAGAAAATTATTTATTTAAGCAAATTAAATTAAATTAAACCTCACATATGGGGAGAGGTAAAGGAAGCAAAAATAAAATTTATTAAAGATAAAACAACATGCCTAAGCAAACTTCTCTTACCTTAAAAAAAAAAAAAAGGGAGCTATTACAAGTAATGCGCTGAAGTATCAGTTTAAGCCTTTTATGCTTGGTACTTCAATCGGATGAGGAGGGATCCCTCTTTGAAGAAAGACGATTCATCCAGGATATTGAAGTACGGAAATTAAACACAACACTGAGAGTCACTGCTTTCATAGAAAAAATTACTTAAGGCGTAGCTAGACAAAACAAATTGAATGAGACTTTTTTCAAAGGGAGTCCAGCCCCGGAATGCCCAAGAGCTGTTCAAAAACTTTTTATTTTCTCTCTCTCAAAATGAATTGAGATTTTTTAGATGGTTGTGCTTTTTCCCTTTTTGCATCAGGCTAGAGCATTTTGCAGAGGCATATTTTATAGCTCAATTTATGAATTTTAAAGTTAGATTAATAGTTAGATTTTTATTAATTTTTAGATTTATATAGGTTTGGGACTGGATTCCAATTTGAGAATGATATGGAGAATTTAATTTAGATATCATTCAAAATTTCAACAATTATTATTGTTATTATTATTTTATTATTATTATTATTATTATTATTATTATTATTAAATACTTTTATTATTATTATTATTAATTATTATTATTATTATTATTATTAATTTATTATTATTTTATTATTATTATTATTATTATTATTATTATTATTATTATTATTATTATTATTATTATTATTATCGTAATTATTATTGCTATTATTATTATTATTATTATACTTATTATTATACTTATTATTATAATTACTATTATCATTATTTTTATTGTTGTAAGCATGATTGTACTATATAATTTAATCATTGAACTTATTATAATATTTAGTGGTAATTATTGATTATAAATTTGTGATTTGTGATTATATTGTTGTATTGTGTCGTAATTGTTTTTATTATTAACATTATTGTTGTTTATAATTTTATTATTATTATTATTTTCTCTATTATTATTATATTGTTATTATTATTATTATTATTATTATTATTATTATTATTATTATTATTATTATTATTATTATTATTATTATTATTATTATTATTATTATTATTATTATTAATACTTTTATTATTATTATTTCTTAATATAGTGATGTTATTTACTATTATTATTATTATTATTATTATTATTATTATTATTATTAATTATTATTATTATTTTATTGTTTATTATAATTTTTATACTTATTGTTATTAAATATATTGGGTCTCAAAGGACAAGACATTGTGTTACAATTAGTGGACCCATTTCAGATACTAGGAAAATTATTTTTGGTATATTATAATTAATTGCTTTTACGAAATTGTTTAAATATTTTAATTGTAGCAATATGTAATTTTTTTCTTAGTTCATAAACATATTCTGATTGTTCATTATAATTATAATAAACATTATTCTGTATTATTATTATTATTATTATTATTATTATTATTATTATTGAAACTGAAAGTATTAAACTGTTAATTTTATAATGGCTGTTTTATAATAAAAATAAAAATAATTTGCATTATAATTACGTTTTACATTTGTTTCCGAAACTGAAATATATTTGTTTGTTATGTGTTGCGCCTGCATCTTTGTCTTTACGATACTTTACTGTATAGCATTTGGAGATTAGATTCATTGGAAAGCGGTATATTTTTTTTATTCTCAAAAGCAAGCGAAAAAATATAGTTGCAACAAAAAAATGTTTTATCCGTAACTCTGTAAGCACTAATCTGAGTCAGAGTCGAAATTTTGAATTTGACAGTCGGAGTCGAAAATTTTTGTTCAAGTGGAGTCTGAGTTGAAAATTTTTGTGAGTCGAAAATCAAAATTTGAATTTAAGGAGTCTGAGTTGGGGTCGAAAAATTTATTTTACGACTCCGCAGCCTTGGTATATATATATATTCATAAATACACTTATTTATATATGATATTATATATATATATATATAGTATATATATATTATATATATATATATATATATATATATATGTATATATATATATATATACATATATAGTATATTATATATATATATATATATATATATATATGATATATAATATATATATATATTAATATATATATATATATTATATATTAATATATATATATTATATATATATATATATATAATTATATATATATATATATATATATATATATATATATTATATATATATATTATATGTTACGGTGTACAGGTACACCAGGCATAAATTAAAGAGTAGAACGCTTCAGAGATTAACGAACAGAGATAATTAAGACAAACAAACTACGAATTTGAGATAAAATAAAATAGTCACCTCAAAAGTAAAGAAAGTGATGGGAGTATCTTCAATATGAAATATCCAACATCATCTGACAAACTGAAAGAAACTATAGGCTTTGCAAAACGGGAGTTCTATCATCACAGGAACTCTGGTGGGCAGTTCAACCAATTACGCATGTCGTGATATTGTTACTCTAAGTGATCTCTTAACTTTAGAATGTACTAATATGTTTTTAATTTGGAGGAGAATTGAAAGCTGTGTAAAATTAGTCTTTAATTACAAATGTAAATTTGACTAGATAGCTCACTATTACCACGTGACTGTTAATATACAAAATAATTACAATGTTTCCTTTTAAATATTAAGAGTGTATAAACACTAAATCAGAATAATAAATACATAGATCCAAACCACGGAATCAGAGTTCAATTAAGAATTTTAATACTACAATGTATTCAAATAAATACTACGACTTACGGAATAGATCTCTTAAACACGAGATCTAGAAATTACTACAATTAAATGATTTCAGAATTATAAACCTTATAACTAGGACTTTTAGCAGGTTAAAGAAATGTCTTTACTACAAAAGATAGACAGAGAGGGTTAATAAGTAATTCGGATAAATCTTATTTGCACTCCTAAATCACGGAGCATTCCAGTTACAAGAATTAAAGAAATAACTACGTTTAATAAAAACGAATAAATCACAGAGCTGGTTCGAGAGCGGGAGGGTTATTAATTATTCTATAATCCAAGTTTCAGTATAATCCCACTAACAACCATTTACACTTTCAGAGATTTCCATAAATACTTAACTTTTAATTATCAGAGACAAAGTACCATTTTATCAGACCAAGCATACATTTAAGACGAGTATTTAAACAAAGGTTTAAATACGAACACAAAAATGATTGAGGATTGAAATCCGAAGATCAAAACCAAGTTTAAAAAAAAAGAGGACCAAAATTTAAAACGATGAACCCAAAAATTCCTAATTCAAAAACCAAAAACAAAAAATGATTGAGCCAAACACAAAAAAAAAACCCTGTAAAGAATTCAACGCAATTACTAAAATATTCAGTTTACTTGGGGAATTATTTCAATTTAATAATTTATTTAAACATTAGATTAAATATAATTTATTATTAGGTTAAATTCCATTACAACGAATTAACTGTTTTTATATTAACTTACCCTATAAGAATCGGGGAGGGGTTTTTGATAAATTCTGATATTTAAATACTTGAGATACAATCTTCTATATCGACAACGAATTGAGACTGAAATTAATCATTACTTGTAACGTTCATACTTAGAGATTAAAGTTAAATATTCTTTCGTTAATTTCAATATTGCTCCATACAAAGAATGTCAGATTAAGGTATTACTAACCTCAGAGATTTTATGAAAAAGCTTGGACGGCATTCAGGGATAGTGACAATACATCTAATATGCAAATACTGGCCTTTCAACTTAATAACTATTATGGCCACCCTATGGAATCTTAAACTGTTATAATTAAATATTATTTCATTCAACGATTTAATTACTGGAAGGATATAAAATAAGTTAGCAACATATCAATTGTTAAACTTGGTAATAACTAAAATATGTATAAACAATGGCTTCAGAATGACCTCATATAAACCGTCTCTATAAATTCTCACATTCATTCTTACTTGATTACTTGCAGGAAAAATACGGGACAATAATCGCCCTTACATCCCTCCCCACTAACTTTACGCCCCCACCTATATTTTTAAAGCACAGGGGAAGATAGAGGATCAAGGAAGAAGGATGCTTAAACATGAATTTCTACGAACCGTTTTAGCTCTCAGACCGCGTTTACAAAACAAACAGAACAAAACAATAAATTAAAACAAATGGGATTTGGCTAAGGAAGATAAATCTATAAAAGATGCTTGTTCATCTTCTACTACTTGAGACCACTGTTGGACAATTCTAGCCCTTTGTCTAGGAGACAAATTCTCCCAACTCATTTGCTGCATAGCCCAACGTACACTGGTACTTTGGATAACACGGATACGAGGATCCAAGGGCATTTCAACATTTGAATATTGGGGAGTAATAACAGGATTACACACAGGTAAAGTATTTTGACCAAGAGAAGCATTTCCAAAACTGGAACATTGAGGATCAGTAAAAGAATTATACAAAGGCAAAGTATTTTGACTAGTAACAGGATTTAACTGATAATAGTTTGACAAAGATTGGGAAACTTGCTGGGGTGATATATAAGATGGTTGTGGCGGAGGAACAAGATTAGCACCTTGCTCTTGCCTATAATATTGATTAGGACTACTGTTAGTAAATACTACAGGGTCTACAAACTGAGTGTTATTAAAATTTTTCAACATATTACAGGTTTCAGGTTGTTCAACTACCAAGGTATTAGTACTACTATTATTATTTACATAATTAGAAGAATATGACGTAGAAGGGTTAGTAAACTCGTTTACAATTTCATCGGTGGTTTTCAAAGACATTAAAGGTCTGGGTTGCTGATTTGGTGTAATTCTTGAAGGAATACGTTGATTCTGTCGATAATAAGGAGTTTTACGGCCACGTCCACTATATCTAAATTGTCTTCCATAAGAAAAAAGATCTGCATATTTGCTCATAAAAGTTTCTAAAAATGTCTTATTTGCATGTAAACCATCAGACAGTAATGGTGATTTCATTTCTAGTGATTTATTTTCCAAATTTATAATGAGGACTATCTTTGAGTAGTCCATTTCGACTATCAACCTCATAATAATGATCTAAGACTGCATTGCCACGTACTAAATGTTTATCAGTCCAAGTGTATTGAACACTTACTAAAGATTCAAATTTGTTATAGCTATAGATAGCATGCTTTCGCATTAATTCAGGAGAAAATACTGGGTCATTTTCGAAGTATGCACTATAGGAAAGACCCCAGTTCCAACGAATTCTTTTGAGGTTAAAAGAATATAAATCTTGAAGAGGAGGTATCATAAGATAACAGCCTTTAGCTTTTTTTCATTCTTTTCACTTACCAGTTTGGTGATATTTTCCATTATAGCTGGAATTCCATCTATATCAAAGTTTTCCACGGGTTCGAAAACACTAGCAATCTTGCCGTCCTGATTTTTAATCTCTTTCTTTTTCCAGGCTCTCGTTGTTATCGCCCAAATCAATACATCATTGACGTCCGAAGTCATCAGCGTTTCAACTCTTTTTACACAATCTTCTAGTTGTCTTCCAGGGACAAAATCAGCTCTTACACTTAGTCCATGATTTCTAAACAAATAACCCTTTTCATTTCTAAACAAAATTACTTCCGATGCACCTACCACCATCAACAAATGCATATTACTATTTTTCTTAGGATTAATCTACTAATCTACAAAAGATATAAATATGTTTGGTGTATAGATACAAAAAAAAATGGGAAAATCGAAGATCACAATTTTCTCTGAAAAATACATACTCTGATTAATAATTAAATTCAGCGTGAATTTTCGTTTTTACATAATTTAAATAATTATAAATTTTTCATTTTATCTGATTTTTTATGGTTATGGGTTACTCATTATACCATAATCCTATTTTAATTACCATTTTGTTATTTAATGAATTTACTTCTAACCAAGGGAATCCTATCTAAGTGAAAGAAATCAGAAAAGTTATTTGATTATTTTATTAGATCTTTCAACGGATACTCGTACTTGCTTCCCAGAATATCGGTATCATAGTATCAGCAGGAATTCATTTTTTTGAGTTTTATTATGCAACAGACACATCACCCGTATCAGCTCATGCCATGCACTAATATTGACGATGTGACTGTTGAAAATGTACAGTAATTAAATTAACACTCACCAACCGATGACTATACCAACCATGGGATCTGCTTACATTAGTAACAACAATTTTGGAAAACAATCCATCTTATGGCAACCACATCATCGAATAGGAGCATCTCATCTCATCCATGGAAGAAAAGAAAAAATCTGCAAAATATATACTGAGGGGCTCCAACCTCTATTAATGTTGTCTTGACAGCATTAATAGAGCGGGCTAAAACATATACAAAAATAAAATTTATCATTAAACTTTTAAATTGCATACTCAGAGTTGGTTAATTCATTAATATTTTTACATTACTACCTTACGATTGTAATAATTGTTATCAGTTTTTTCAAGTAACACTATTAATGAAAATAACAAAGAGCATTATCAGTTTAGCATATCAACTTGTATACAACTTACTCATCTACGCAAAGATTTAATCACACTAACAACGGTCTATTTCAACTTTCACTCAAGGGACACACATAATATCATCATGAATGGGATATAAGTGGGTTTTGAGCTTATGATTTAGAACATGAATGTTAAATTTAAATCAGCAGAAATTTAGTAAGTTATTTTTAACCACGACAAGTTATTAACATAATATGATATGGGATGAAAATATCAAATATTTAACTAAAGTGCTATGTTAAAGAATCGGATTATCCACATATTGGGTAAGAAGGGGAAACAATATCTAATTGATCCTGTGCTATAACTTTCAAACCCTGAACTTCTCTATGTAGCAATTCTCTACAATTGATGTCAGGCGAAAGATCATTCTCCCTCAATGCCACAGCCCCTAAGACCATTAATTCAGGCATGCATTCAGAAGGGATAATTAAGAAAACTATGGGTTTGGTTACAAAATCACTGTGAGAAAAGAAAAGTGTTGTTTCAACATATTGGGAAACAGGGATATTATAATTGCTGTTCAATCCACTAATGTCTTTTATTCCAATAGCGGAGGCTGGACGTAACTCTACGTCTTTCAAATGTTTAGGGATTAAATCTCTACTAATTAAACTTAATTCAGTTCCACTGTCTATAAAACAACCATAATAAGTGGAACTATTTGGTTTAAAAGCAACTGGAATTACGAAATAATCCATGAGGTCTGTGTTTAAATTCACTTGTATGGTACGTCCTTTGGTTTTTAAGGTTGGTACAGGAACTGGGTTTATAAGTGGGGTACAATCTATATTTGACCAAGGATTATTTTCCAAAGGATTTTGACTTTCCAACAATGACAAAGAAGACAAAGAAGTTTTAATGTCAAGATATTTACTTTCAAAAGTTTGTACTGAAGCATTAGGCAAAGGGTTTTTCAACATAAAATCTTTATTCAAAGGAAGTTTATTTGGAAGAAATTTACTTTCAGGGGTTTGTAAAGGCGAAGTATTCGAAGAAGGTTTACTGAACACAGAGATTTTTTCCGGAGGGGACGGAATGTCACTACAAATTACGTCATTCATACTTCGAACTACAGGTACTGTGGACTTTGATACTAGATTTTTCTCCACTTCTTTTTTCAAGTCTTTGACTGGAGATTGTTTATTTAATGGCTGTTTCTTACGACAGGACAATTCATTCATACTCTCATCAGTTTTACTAATAGATTCGTTTTTACTTTGAACTAGGGGAACAGCGGAATTTGAATTGATGGTTTTCTCCACCGGATTTTTCACTTCTTTAAATGGAGAAGGACAGTCTAACGACAATTCCGGTTGAGAAGAACTTTCCACTACAACACCCATACACTTTTCATCCACATGAAGGGGTAATGATGGGTTATCATTTTGTGAAGACAATATATTTTCATTTACTAAAGATTTCTGGGGGTTAGTTTCTGATGTTACATTTTTAGAGAAGGATGTTATGGGAGACATGTTAAGAATTGAATCCTCTCTATTATTTTTCTCAATCTGTTTCGGGGAAGTCCTATGCAAACAACTTATTCCAGGATGTGATTTATGACAAAGCAGGCAAACAATATTAGGGCTACGTTTATTCTGAGGAGATAAGAAAGGGGACTTTAAAGAATTACACTCAACTCTTTTATGACCTCTTCTTTTACAATAGCTACAAATACCAAGGTATTTGTAGCATTGATTCATTCCATGACCCACCTTATCACAATACTCACATACTATTTTCTTTTGGTCAACATATGTACGGAGGACATTTTTGCAATTTGAAACATTCGGAGGCTGTGGCTTATTAGCATTTTTCCCATAGTTCCCATAGGAATACCCATTATATGAATTATTAGGAGGGCTTCTTTGGTATATAAGAGGAAATTGATTATTCTTACTGTGGGATTTATTATGGGTAGGAAATACTGGATAATTTATCTGGGAATTCTGTAAGCTAGTTACTAATTGATTCAATAAACTAATAGCACCTTGTAACAACTCTAAATGATACTGCATTTGAGGGTCAACGGGGTACATATTAGCATTATTATGGACAGGGCCTCGTGCAACTTGTGGATTTTTAAGAGGTATAAAAGAACAAGGTTGTGGTCGCACTGGGGTAAACTGTCTTTTCGGTTGCTGTGCTATAGGAGTATGCGTATTATGTATTTGTCCTCTACTAGAAGACAAATATCTCTTAAGACCAGGAGCTAAGTTTTTGTTATAAACAATTAAAGGTTTTTTACGTTTATCAGGGGGTATATGGTACCTTTCATACCTTCCATTCTCATACCTATCATACCGATCAATACTTTCATACTGATCTGCAGATTCTACGTTTTGTTTAGAAAATTTACTTTTTAAATTTTTCTCTTCATTATTTAATTTTTTCAACAACTCACGCATATCAGCCATTGACATTACTTCGTCAGAAGATAAATCAGATAAATCAGCATCTTCTGTTTTCGCTTTAATATTTCTAGTTTCTGCATTTTTATTACTTGGTTTTTCACAAAGAGTATTCTCTCTATCACGTGAAACATGGGCTAATTTCGCTTTATTCCTAGATGGACTTAAAGCTATAGCTATGGACTTTTGACTAGTTTCATCATCAGTATCATTTGATCGAGTATCCGACATTTTTTCTACTATAAGTACTACTACAAAAGAGACAGTAAAGAATGACTAACTAATCTCGAACCAGTCTAATCGTTTTAAATTAATTTTAAAAACGGAAGAACAGAAGATAAACGAAGAAAACGAAAACGAAGAAACTTTGAAGATCAGGTGACAACGTCACAACCTAGCGCAACGATATTAGCAGGGACCCCACCCGAGAGTCACCTGTCGGGCGCCACTTTAATTATGATTCTATGTTACGGTGTTACAAGGTACAACACATGGGCATAAAATTAAAGAGTAGAACGCTTCAGAGATTACGAACAGAGATAATTAAGACAAACAAAACTACGAATTTGAGATAAAATAAAATAGTCACCTCAAAAGTAAATAAAGTGATGGGAATATCTTCAATATGAAATATCCAACATCATCTGACACACTGAAAGAAACTATAGGCTTTGCAAAACGGGAGTTCTATCATCACAGGAACTCTGGTGGGCAGTTCAACCAATTACGCATGTCGTGATATTGTTACTCTAAGTGATCTTTTAACTTTAGAATGTACTAATATGTTTTTAATTTGGAGGAGAATTGAAAGCTGTGTAAAATTTAGTCTTTAATTACAAAATGCAAATTTGACTAGATAGCTCACTATTACCACGTGGCTGTTAATATACAAAAATTTATTACAATGTTTCCTTTTAAATATTAAGAGTGTATAAACACTAAATCAAAATAATAAATACATAGATCCAAACCACGGAATCAGAATTCAATTAAGAATATTAAGACTACAATGCATTCAAATAAATACTACGAATTTGACGGAATAGATCTCTTAAACACGAGATCTAGAAATTACTACAATTAAATGATTTCAGAATTATAAACCTTATAACTAGGACTTTTAGCAGGTTAAAGAAATGTCTTTACTACAAAAGATAGACAGAGAGGGTTAATAAGTAATTCGGATAAATCTTATTTGCACTCCTAAATCACGGAGCATTCCAGTTACAAGAATTAAAGAAATAACTACGTTTAATAAAAACGAATAAATCACAGAGCTGGTTCGAGAGCAGGAGGGTTATTAATTATTCTATAATCCAAGTTTCAGTATAATCCCACTAACAACCATTTACACTTTCAGAGATTTCCATAAATACTTAACTTTTAATTATCAGAGACAAAGTACCATTTTATCAGGCCAAGCATACATTCAAGACGAGTATTTAAACAAAGGTTTAAATACGAACACAAAAATGATTGAGGATCGAAATCCGAAGATCAAAACCACGTTTAAATCAAAAAGAGGACCAAAATTTAAAACGATGAACCCAAAAATTCCTAATTCCAAAAAACCAAAAACAAAAAATGATTGAGCCAAACACAAAAACCCTGTAAAGAATTTAACGCAATTACTATCATATTCAGTTTACTTGGGGAATTATTTCATTTTAATAATTTATTTAAACATTAGATTAAATATAATTTATTATTAGGTTAAATTCCATTACAACGAATTAACTGTTTTTATATTAACTTACCCTATAAGAATCGGGGAGGGGTTTTTGATAAATTCTGATATTTAAATACTTGAGATACAATCTTCTATATCGACAACGAATTGAGACTGAAATTAATCATTACTTGTAACGTTCATACTTAGAGATTAAAGTTAAATATTCTTTCGTTAATTTCAATATTGCTCCATACAAAGAATGTCAGATTAAGGTATTACTAACCTCAGAGATTTTATGAAAAAGCTTGGACGGCATTCAGGGATAGTGACAATACATCTAATATGCAAATACTGGCCTTTCAACTTAATAACTATTATGGCCACCCTATGGAATCTTAAACTGTTATAATTAAATATTATTTCATTCAACGATTTAATTACTGGAAGGATATAAAATAAGTTAGCAACATATCAATTGTTAAACTTGGTAATAACTAAAATATGTATAAACAATGGCTTCAGAATGACCTCATATAAACCGTCTCTATAAATTCTCACATTCATTCTTACTTGATTACTTGCAGGAAAAATACGGGACAATAATCGCCCTTACATCCCTCCCCACTAACTTTAAGCCCCCACCTATATTTTAAAGCACAGGAGAATATATGGGGTCCAAGTTGCTTCAACTTGAATTTGGAAATTTTTTCTGTGACCCCTTTCAATTTCTATGAAAAATGACACTCTAACAGATCTTGTTGAGAAAATATGAATTGCATTTATTGCAGGTCTCTAGCTCATACGGTTCAGAAAATATGACCTTTGAAACTTTGGTCAAAATGTTCAATTTTGAGAGAGTAGTCCGAGGTCAAAATACAATATTTTGGCTTCTATGGCACTTAGAGGCATTGTGTAAAGACCATTTAAAAGATCTTGAATAGCTGTACAGCATTTATTTAGATGATTTTGACCTCAGAGGTCAAATAAAAAATTTGACCTTTTGGTGACCTTGAAAAAAAACCTATTCTTCAATTTTCAAACTTTGCTCAATTATTGTTATATTTTTTATTTTTTTTCATAAAAAGTTCACACCTCACGGGCATAGCCCTATTCAAGGAGGGGAACTTCTCTAGATAATTTCTACCTAAGATTCGAACCCGCGACCTTGCCATGCGACTCCTTCGCTCTACCGTTTGAGCCACGTATATTTTATTTTTTTTAATGAATTAATTTTGGTTCTGGCTTGGTTTAGAAAATATTAGCAATTTAATAATTAAACAATGTAATTTTATCATTCTTAAAATTACAGTGATTCTTATTTTATTGATATATTGTAAGGTTATATAATGATGGACACTTGAAAGAAGCTATCTTTTATTGTAAAACCTTTTAGTACATTTAAACATATATATATATATATTATATATTATATATTACAAAATACTATATATTAATATATATATATATATATATATATATATATATATATATATATATATAATTATATATATATATAGATATATAAAAAAAAAATATAGAAAAATATTTAAAAAATTTAACATTTTGTAGTTCGACTGGCAAACATATTTTCAGCTTTTCCATATTCTGCCTTTGTCAATGTATAAGTTCTTCTGGTTTTTGTTACCGGGCTTGCTTTCATTAAGATGTCACTGACATCAATGATGAGTACATCTTGAGATGATGGAAACACGAAGGAGGGTGCAGGCCCATAAGGATGCAGGAAGCTCAATCTTACTTCATTACTATCATGTTTTACTTCCAATATACAGGCAAGATACCAGTGCTCATCATAAGCTGCAATGCAATAACCTTTCAAAGATGTTAATAAAATAGTGTTTCCTTGAAGTAAAGATGTACTTTCTTTTCTGAATTCAGATGAAGAAGAATATGAGCGGACTTCAACTTGACCCTTACAGATAGGTTTAATGAAATGAATTTGATGGATTCCTGCAAATAAATATTACATTTTAATTATTTAATCTATTTTGTAGTTCAAATATTAAATGCATATGTATCATATAATTTGACATTTAATTATATATATTATATGAAAACTTATCTAAATTATTTAAATAACTGTATAAATTTATAGATTTACCTGGAATAGTTCTTGAATATGATAACCGTTTATCCAACTTTTCCCAATGCTTTTCATGATCTTCCATAGTTGTAGAAGTGTGAATGAAATAGATGGAAGAGTCTTAACTGCAAATTTATAGAGTGCAAATGCATCCAAAATATGATCGTCATTTCCAGTTCTTTGAAGGCTTGCCCTGGAGGCGAGCCTCTTCACAGATCCATCAATGAAATCACATGGCCCTTTTCCATGACTGGTTGCAAAAAAGTGCCATTCAGCATCAACTTTAAAATCTTCTTGGTGATAAGAAAGGTTTAGAAAATTCTTCCTGTTTTTGCATTGGCCGGCACAACCAAACTAAAGTAAAATATTTTGGTTATTTGATGAGACAATTTAAGAAATTTATTAAGCGAGTTTGAAAAAGGTTAACTGCAATTACATCGCGCTGGTTGCATTCAGAAATTGCAACAAAACTTTTATGCATTAATTTATTATCCTGGCGGTAATAAATGACATATGGATATATTGTTGCTTGACAGTTATTCCAGTGAAATGACTGCTGCATCTTGCACGATAAATGAGCAATTTTCAGAAAAATCACCAATATTATAACTAACCAAGTTGGCCAAGTTTCTCTTTCAATTCCTGTAGAAATGCCATTTGTCTTTTTGCTGTAAAATCATGTTGCAAGAGTACCTTGAGCTTTTCATAAAATAATTGTATAAATTCTTCCACAACAAGCTTTTGAGTTTGTAATGTAGACCGGTCTGTTGAAACCCATTCCTTAAACTCTATCTCATCAACTCCTTTTCTATCAAAAGTATTATTTAGAAGACGAACTTATTTTTCTTCTTTAGGGCAGTTATCACATTTTCCAAAGAAACATAGCTCCTGTGGTGGATTACATTGGTGAAATGCAAGACAGTGACTGTAATGAAAAATATAATTTGTATCAATCTCATTAATTTCTGTTGATGTTCCTGGGCTATCCAACAAGCATGGTGTCTCGCATTTAAATATGTTAACTATAGCTGCTAACATGAGTTTAACATTTTGATGTATAGTACAAACACACACAACATGAGTAACATTTAACACACAACATGAGTACCACTTGACCCTGGTAATACACATTCTTTTGGACTAAGTTATGCAAACTTTGAAAACCCGATTTTGATATCTGGGTGCTTCTCTTTGAAAAGCTGATATGCTTCCTTTAAGTTGCACAGGATTAGAAACTTTTGCTTCTTTTCTCTCTTTCCATCAACTCCTTTTACTGACACACAATTTTTCATTCCTGGCATTTCTCTGGACACATCTGCTGAATGATAGAAGTCAATTACAATGGAAACGTTGTAAGGGAGAGTGATGGTCATTCAAGAGTTTTAAATGGGAAAAGCTACGTTAATATTGTGGCGGACCCGAACTGTCTTGATGACAGGAAATACTAGTTTCCAATTTCTCCCTAATTTCTGAATGAGATTGTAAAAGTATAAATAATATAAATAAATATATAAATACGTAGATAAAGAAATAAATAATAGATACTTAATAAAATGAATTCCGGTAGCTTTGCACAAGACGTTAGGTTTAGGCTACGGTAGGGTAAACAGTGAGAGACCATGCACAACCCCCACTTTTCCTTTACAAAATTCCAGTATTCTACCTTTAATATTAATTTCAACAAAGCTTGAAAACATAAAAAATATTCAACAACACAAAGGGAATGCAAGCTTGCAATAAAAGGCAACTAGAAACTTAATATATTTATTTAGATGGACCGATATACGTGTCCTAAAAACTGGTTGCTTAATTATTTTCTTTATTTACTTTTCTTTATTTTATAGATGAATAGAGAAACGTTGGAATTGTCCTGTCTGGTTGTTTTGATTATTCTGAATAATAATTACTTTATTTAGTTTAATATTTTCCTTAGTTTATTTTAGTTTTAATCATTCAATATTATTTAACTTAAGTTCCCACTTTGATTGAGTAAAAAGGGTAGTGTGGGGTTTATGAAAGAGTGCTAAAAAACTGATGATGGATTATACTCAAATTTTAAGATGATGATTCTGCATTGCAGTTTATTTTTATTCTAATTTACCAGGTCAGCTAGTAATTCCACTAGGTAATAAAAATACAGCCGGAAAATAAAACCAAACAATAAAACCAAACAATAAAAACAAACCATAAAACCAAGCCATAAAACTTAAAGAAAGAGGTACATATTAATTAAATAAATTTCTATCTCTACCTCCCACATAATATAATAATATAAATAAAACATAACTATATAATAATATAACAAAATATTATAACAAACATTATTTTGACCCACCCTTTAGATTATTATAATCTCCTATGAGGGTTTTTCTGTAAATATTGTATTAGCTGTTGTTAACTTTGACTTCTATTGGACTGGCTGTTATTCTATAAATAAAGTTTCATTAAATAAATTAAATAATCAGGACTTCCATAGCTTCAGTTAATAATTAATCTTTTTCTCATTTTATCATATTATTCATTATTTCATTATCCTCAAATTAGTGTATTATAAATCTTAATTATAACTACTACTTTTATATCCCTTACCCTGACTAGTATTCTATATTCTTATCTTTATTATTCTTCTTATTCCACTTTGATATTTGGTTTAAAACTATCACATTCCCTACTATTTTACTACTTTGAACTTTTAATTAATTATATCTAATTATTATAATAGAAAATAAATTAATATCAAATAATACTTATAGGCATCAGATTTTCACATTAACCTCTTTGACATCTGCTATAAAAAGAAAAGAACTTTAGTGCACATGATTAATATAAAATAATAAATTGGGACAAATATTTACAAAAGGACCTATGAGAACATAGGCCCCCTTACAACGTGTTCACTGTCTAGCCTTTTTCCTAATCTTAAATTTGGTGTTGAGAACACTCCTTTCTCTTTTGCCGAATTCTTTGCTTGCCTAGCCATAAAATTGGAGCAATTAAACTCTTTCATTATTCTTGTTATTGGCCAGCTTTTTGGCAAGATAGTTAAAATAGAAAGCTTTTCACTTCTGCTTGTAGATTCCTCATTGAATTTTTCTTTTAACTGCTGAAAAATTTCTATTTCTGTATTATCAGTGTCACTGTCTGTAATTGGTTGCCCAGTGGCTAGCTAAAGTTTCCTTTTAAAAGCTGTTGTTACTTTACATAGATTTTTCTTCGCATAACTGGGTTTGCCAGATAGTTTAGATAATTTAATTGGCGTTTTTTGAAGCGAGACCAATGATTTATTAATTTCACTAACTTCATATTCCATTTCAGCACCATCATCATCAATTTCATGTTGGGCAGATTCCACTTCAGGAGAGGAATGCAATGATTGACTTGATGAAGAACCCTCTTCACTTTGATCCTTTGTTAATTTATTGCGACAGTTACTACATAATTTATGGTATACCTCAAAATTTAAATTAGGATATTTCTCAATCAAATTTTTTGTCACATTTAGAAGATTTTTCTTTATCTTTTTTTTTATTTACATTAAAAGGGTCAAAACAAAATCTTCCACTATTTAATATAGATTGCCAACTGCATCATCTGATATATATAATTATATAATATATATATATTATATATAAATTAAAATATAATATATATATATATATATATATATATATATATATATATATATATATATATATATATATATATATATATATATATATATATATATATTTTTATATATATATTATATATATATATATATATATATATTGATCTTACACTTACAATGTTCACATAAAATTATCTATAGTTCACAGTACACAGGATAGCCTCTTTATATACACAAAATAAGGAAAAAAGAGTAATGGTTTAAAACAACCAAAGATTTGAAAGTGGAAAACGTTTTACTGTGAAATTTATCACACTACTGAAATATTTTCTTTTCCCAAAGTGAATATTAAATATTAAAATTTTATAAAAAAAAAATATATGATAATCTCATAAACCATTAAGGTCTCTTATCTATATTTTCTACCTGATAGGTATAGAGATTATAAATCATTATTTAAAGTTTTTCCTATATATGGTTAAAGGGATTATAAAACCCATAGATAGGAAAAACTTTAAATAATGATTTATTATCTCTATACCTATCTTATCTAGTACACCTTTCTTATCTATCTTATTACCTTATAGATAAAGGGATTATATATATATATATATATATATATATATATATATATATATATATATATATATATATATATATATATATATATATATATATATAATATATATATATATAAGATAGAATATATATATATATATAGATATTATATATATATATAAATAATAATATATATGAGAGAGAGATAATGGAAATGTTGGACTTACATCTAACTGAGATTTAAAATCGCAAAAAGTGAAAAATGTGATATTTGTACTTATTAAATTGCTTATATTTTCTAAACCAAGCCAGAACCAAAAATTAATTCTTAAAAAAATAACAATATTCCATGACTCAGTAATAACTAACAACAGTTTCATATCTAATTTTCTTCTCGGTGTTTTATTCCGTTTTGTAGATTCACAAACTCAATGAGAAATATTTTAAAGTTTTTCAATCTCAACATATAGGTCATTTCGACTAGTTATATTTGTAGTTACGCATACAAGCACGCAGGAAAGGCAGGAATCAAAAGACATAAAATAAAAACAATATAATATAAAGCAATCAGATCCACATATTTAACCTATAAAAAAATTTTTTTGTAACGCGAACCCCATAAAAAATGGGGTGGATTTGACCAGGAATATTAACAAAAGATTAAAACATATTTTTCTCTGCTCGTTCTTCTATTTTCGTATTTGTATTTACTCAGCTCAATCTTAAAATGTAAGACTCAAATATCCGAGTTTTCAGGTATTTTCACCAAGGGCCAAATAGCATCGACCGTTTTTGTGTCACGAGGCAAGAAGTATTTATTGGCATCTCATTTTGTTTATGGGGTTACCGTACAAAAAAAAAAAAATAAAAAATGTTTCTTCTGATTCTTTTTATTGTGTTTTTTATTCAGTTTTTGCAGATTCAAATGTTTTTAGTTTTTCTCTAGTAATTACCATTTTTGTGTTACGATGGCAGTATATTATTGGCATCTCATTTTGTATGGTAGTTACCGTTAACAAAAAAACATAAATAAATAAATGTTTCTTCTGATTTTTTTATTGTTTTTATTCAGTTTTTATGCAGATTCCAAATATGATTTTAGTTTTTCTCTAGTATTACCATTTTTGTTTTACGACGGCAGAAAGTATTTATTGGCATCTCATTTTGTTATGGTGTTTAACCATTACAAAAAAATAATTTTTCTTGTTTCTTCTTGATTTTTTTTTATTGTTTTATTCATTTTTTATGCAGATTCCAAATCTGTTTTAGTTTTGCTCTAGCATCAACCGTTTTTTGTTACATGGCAGGAGATTTAACCACAATACAATTGAGAGATGCCAATAAAATACTTTTCTGCCGTCTACACAAAAACGTTGATCTAGAGAAAAAACTAAAAAACATATTTGGAATCTGCATAAAAAACTGAATAAAAACAATAAAAAAATCGGAGAAAGAAAAAAAAATTTTTTTTTGTAACTGTAAACCACCATTACAAATATGAATCCAATATTAACTTCCTTGCCATCGCATACACAAACGTCGATGGCATAGAGGAAAAACTAAAAACTATATTTGGAATCTGCATAAAAAACTTGATAATAAAAAAAATAAAAAAAATCAGAAGAAACAAAAAAAAAATCTTTTTTTTGTTACATTGTGTAATTGAGCAAAGTTTGAAAAAAATCGAAGAATAGTTTTTTTTTCAAGGTCAAAACAAAGGTGCAAATTTTTATATTACTCTGAGTCAAATTTCATCTTAATAAATGGTGAAAAAAATTTACATCTGTTGCCTTTACACGATGCTTCTAAGTGCCATAGAAGCCGAGATATTGTATTTTAACCTTGAACTACTCACTGAAAATTGACCTTTTTGACCAAAGTTTCAAAGGTCATATTTTCTGAACCGTATGAGCTAGAGACCTGCAATAAACGCATTCAATTTCTCAACAAGATTGTAGTGGCCATCTTTCAACAAATCGAAAGATGTCAGGGAAAATGTGTGTGAGTTGACTTGAAATGACCATATATATATAATATATATATATATATTATATATATATATATATAAATATATATATATATATATATTATATAGAATATATATATATATATATATTATTATATTATAATATAAAATATATATATATATATATATAGTATATATATATAGATATATAATATATATATATTATATAAACTTCATTTATCTTTGCTTGTAGTTATCTTCTAAGCATGCTTACCAAAAGTGCTGAAATAGATTTGTGCGTTTATACTTACCTACGTCAGAAACAAAGTCGGAGGTTGCCAACATACAAGTAAATTATTATTTTTTTATTTATTCCTTTCTGCAAACTAATCAAATATTAATCCCTTATTTAGATTTTCCATGTATATTGCATCATCTTCAATTATTTATACCTTAAACCTTTAACATGCTCTCCTTTGCGACATTTCTTGGGATTATTATGAATTTAACAATATAAAATTTACCCCTTCAAATATTTTTATTCTATATCTTAACCCCTATGACCATAGTTTAGTGTCCAACTATTCAAATATATGCTTCCCAATATTATATATAATATATATATATATATATATATAATATATATATATATATATAATAATATAATATATATATAATATAATATAATAATTAATATATTATATAATATATATTATATAAATTATATATATATGGTTTTATATATATAATTATATATATTATATATATATTATATTATTATATATATTATATATATATATGAATATAGATATATATAATATATATATATATTATATAATATATATATTATTATTATATATATATTATATATATATATATATATATATCATATGGTTTATATAATAATATATATATATATATATATATAATATATATATATAATATATATAATTATTATATATATAATTTGCAGATCAAAATGTAGGAATCCCTGATTAGCTGATAACCGGTCACTTTAAACAATAGAAATATATTTTTTAAATTAAACATTTTTCAATTAGATTAAAGGTTTTTTAAGTCAGCAAAGATTATTTTAACACATATATTAAAAATTAAGTAAATAACTTAACTACTAGTCAAAAAAATTCCTAAAGTGGGGAAAAAAAAATTTTGTGCAAAAAAATCTAAGACCTGTGAACTCATAGAAATTAAATATCAGAATTTTGACTTAGATGTATATTGGGAAGTCTATTCTTAACATTTCCATGTAAAATTAAAAATATTAAGCTTATTTTAAAAGTTATTAAGTGTTTTCAATTTCAGGGGAAACGGCATCGGGAAAGCCGGGTAAATAAAAAAATATAGAAAAATGTCCATTATTCTTTCTTTTCAATATATTTATATTTCAAATTCAACGGATGATAGACTAAGACATTTGTTTAATATTTTCTATACATATCTTTCTTCTATCTAGGTAAGGATAAAAAAAAAGTTCACGTGAAATGTGCGTACATTACCCGATATATAAAAAAAAAAAAAAAAAAAAGTGCATATATATTTGTTAAAAAAGTGCAAATATTATAATTTATTATTGATTAAAAATTACTAAATTAATTGTCATAAATATTAAATTAAATATTGTGAAAATGAGTAAAAAATATACTCAGCATTTGCAAATGGCTACTCTAATACTAAAAAGCTTATTTTGTTAAAAAGTTTAAATATATTATATTTTAAAAATTATTAAAAATTATTGTCATAATTCTTCTTTTTCAATGGTTTATTTAGCATCCGGCAATGAAAAATAAAAATCTTCAAAATTTTGTAAAATCAACGCCAGTTCGCAAAATGTTAATAAATATAACTTAGACTTGTGTTTTTCTACCCAAATTAATTCTATAAAACATTATTCAAACTCTATATTAACCTTTAAATATATTACTTAATGTAGTTTGGACAAGCTCAAGCCAAAAAATATTAATGACCGACTTTCCCCTACGCCACTGACCAGTTTTCCCCCGAACTCAATTTTTTGAAAATGAATTTTTCAAAAAAAATTTTAAAAAATATTCATTCGAATTATTTTATGTTCATTATTCTAAACTTTAAGAAAGTTTAAATGTCAGAAAAAAACTATTAAAGTATAGATGTAACTAAAATTTGATTTTTCATAATTTATTTAAAAAAAATAACGGTGGATTTTGGACAGATTTTCCCATTTTACGTTTATATATATATATATATAATATAATATATATATATATATATATATATATATATATATATATTATTATATATATATATATAATATAAATATATATATATATATATAGATATATATATATATTATAATATTTAAAAAGGGCATCAACACGTTAATTAACTCATTCATGTTTTCGTTAATAATAATATAAACCTTATTCATCTTCTCACGAGATTATTTTTCGTGATTTCCAC
Source organism: Trachelipus rathkii (assembly GCA_015478945.1). Lineage (NCBI taxonomy): Eukaryota > Metazoa > Arthropoda > Malacostraca > Isopoda > Trachelipodidae > Trachelipus > Trachelipus rathkii. The sequence continues at coordinate 14,242 of JABUQX010118763.1, read as the reverse complement.
TCCTCAATACCTGGACTTTTAATGACTAAAATGCTAATTTTACCGTTATGTTACACTAAACTATTATGAGTGCTTGTCTCCTCTTGGTCTATTTACCGAACAAAAAATATACAAACTGGTCTCCCTTTTTGCCCAATCTTTACTTCTATTGTACTTTCTATTCTTAGCTAACTGTACTACACCTTTTGTAATTACTCTTGCCATCAGTCATTTTCCGACTAAAGGTAAGCATTCGTATACATCCCTTTTTACTACTATGGAGAGTGTCCAGTCTCCTTATAATAAATATCTCTACTGTGCTTTAAGTCTAAGAACTACTTTGAATCTGTAACAAATGGAAAACATTAATAAAATTCGGGCAATCAGGATAGGTCAGCTATCCAAAGCTTGACAAAGACAACTCTCTTTCAAGATACCAAATGCTTTTCTAAGTTCAAATTTGGTACTATACCTTGGACCTGTCCTCTCACTAGAATACCCTGGTAACTACTTGTTACACAAAAATAAAAACAAACAAAAAACAAAATAAATATGAATTGAAACGGATCTGTGTTGACTTCTCCAATTTCAAAATATTTCTAACTATATAAAGGTGTCCACTCCTTAATAGAAACATTTCAACCTGAAATTGTCATTCTACGATTCAACACTTCAATTCGGATGGATGAGGATGAGGCGCTATGTTAACCTATCCCTGTTTAGTCTGTAAAACCTTTACAATTTAAGACCTTAAAACCTAAACCTAAGTTCTAACCTAAATTCTATACCTTTAATATAGAATCACAAACTTCTAAATCAAATAGAATAAAATAAATGAATAGGATAACCTGTTCTTTTCAAAAGAAACAACCTACTTATATGCAATTGAAGCACAAAAAAAAAAACTGAACAATAATAAAAAACACAAAACTAATCACATTTCCTTGGGTCTCCCGAATTAACTAAGCTCACTTTCTTCCTCTTCCACTTAAATAAAGCAACCGACTGGTCCGCTGGTTTCCCTTTTAACTCAACCCTTTATACCGAGTGTCAACCACCATTTCCACCGGCACCAACATCAATCAAGTTTTTCAGTCTTAAACTACTAAGGCTTTTCTCTTCCTGTCCTTCAAAAAAAAACAGAGATATATATATATATATATATATATATATATTAGATATATATATATTAAAATATATATATACTATATATATATATAATAATATATATATATATATATATATATATATATATAGTTATATATATATATATATATAATATATATATATATATATATATAATAATATATATATAAATATATATATAATATTTAATATATATATTTATATATATATATATAATATATATTAATATATAATATATATATATATATATTATATAATATATTATAAGATATATATATATATATATATATATATATATATATATATATATATATTATATATATATAATATATACTATAAAGGAATATTTGAATCATGTGTGAGTGGTGTGAATTGTAATTTCAATATTTTAAATCAGATGTATGTTTAGACTTAAGAATGTTTTTATACAGTCTGGACATTTTGACCATTTTTGATCCAGCCTGTAAGATGATTTTATATATGGCTTTATTTATGATCAACCTTGGTAATATTTCATGATACTCTAATTGTCTTTTCTTTTTCTAGTATAACTTTTCATGAATATATTATTTTGTCAATGAGGATTGGTTAATATTGTATAATTTAATAAGTAAAACCAATGATAAATACTGAGGAACATCTGATTGTATACGATTTGTAGTTGTTCTCAGTTCCTAATAAAATCCATCGAAGACCTTGAAAAGACTTTATCTCTATTTTCAAGGTTAGTAGTTACAAATAAAGAACCTTAATTAAATTTTGTAATTCTATTTAAATTAATGACTGTAATCTTATGTATTGATATTGAAGATAGTAAACTTGACACTTTGTTTACAGTTTACTGTCTTGTTGTAAGGCCATTGACATCCTTATTGTCCCCTTTGAAGAAACCCCTTTTGGACACTACCAGGGTAGGTTTCTTAACATGCAAAGATATATGTAATCATGCTTTAATTATAAAATGTGTAAATAGAAGGTATGATGCAAATACCAATCACTGTTTATATTTAACAGGGTTCTGCAGCTGGGATTCCTCCTGAATCTTGCTTCGTGTTATTTTCAAAGTTGGGATTCATTCCTGAATCCATCGTCGTGTCAATTCTTAAGCTGGGATTCATTCTTGAATCTTTTCTCTGTACCATTTTGAAGCTTGGATTCATCCTGAGTCTTTCTTCGTGGGATTGTTTCGGAGTTGTGATTCACTGAATCTTGCTCCGTGTCAGTTCTAGCGTTGGGATTCATCCTGAATTCTTCTTCTCATTTTAAAGCTGTGATTTATCCTGAATTCATCGTATTGTTTCTATATCAGGGATTCATTCCTGAATCCTCATTCTGTGCTGATACTTTTGAGGGAGATTCATTGGTGAGCAATATTTTGAAGCGTTCGGTTTCCACTCTCGATTCTGATTCCAGAGCTGTCTGCGCTCTTGTACATATTTTATACATTGGATACCTTGAACAAATCTCCAATGTGTATTAACTAATTCTATTATATATTCTATTTACCCGCAATTCTTTTATTAATATATTGTTGGGGTTGGATTTGTTATATATTAACTTTTCACAAACATCCCACTATTTATTTGAGCGATTTTATAAGGATAAAACTTTTTATGGAGTGTCAATATCCTTTGATCTTTGATGCTTTATTGATATTCTTAATCTTCAAGAACTTTATCGGATTAATCTTCGAGTAAAGATCCGGGAACGATCTATATAATTCTACACTATTCTCTGGGTAAGAGTTGTAGATTGTTATCACAAATTGTTTATATATTATCAACGTTCACAATCCTCTCTGAATAGTCATCAAGTAAGCAGGCCAACGGAGTCCCGCGATTAACTCCCTCCGTTACGGAGAAAAGTTAACCTGCTCCGTATTAAACCTGATGGTGTCAGGTGGTTGCCTGTGCTTACTAGACATTCAAACCACTTCTTTTGAACATCACAAACCTATCATCTACGTATTATTTTCTCTTTTGACCTTCAAAATCTTCTATTTCTTCGACCTTCGATTCTTCGACCTTCGACTCTACGAGAAAGAGTGGAGAGAGGCACCTCAAAGTCGGGTACGCTTGTTCGTCCCAGCTGCTCCTCTCGCTACATCAAATAAATAAGTGGGCCCAACAGGGACTGTTTTAGTGCGCCCTTCGCACTAGGATTGTACTCTCGCTCCACACCTCATTTGTTTTTTTTTTGAAAATCATCATTCTCTTCAGTTATCTTCGATTAAATCTTCTTCTTTTTGTACTTACATTGGACAGATTCGAGAGTTAGTTAGTAATAACCCTCCAATACTTTGAAATTCTTTCTTTTGAAACTTAAAAAAATAAAATGTCAGAAAAAACTCAACTCAAAGACTTGGAAACAAGTACAGGTTCTGATAGCCAAGAGGCTTTGGACTTCGATCCATCTCATGCAGCTGTCGCTTTAGATCCACGTTTAGACCAGCGTCTGCGTGATGATCAAAATAAAAATTATGTAGAAATGAATTAGGAATGAATGAGAAAATAAGACAGGGTAAAGTTTCCAACTCTGATATAACCTTTGGTTGCCAACTCTGACTTAAATTTAGTACCAACTCTGACAAACGTTCACTTATCAGAGAATGAGTACCTTATTAGGGAAAAACAATGGACAATAAAGTGAAGGGGAAATTGGCACAAGTTAGATTACAGTCGAGTAATGTTAACAAAACGTTTACCATGATCCGACGTCAAGGTAATCACCTCTGGCTTCGTTCCCATATTGCAAATGAATAAAAATACCACTTCTTTAAATGATCGTGATTATAAACCTTCCTTAGTTTCCCAATTTCAACCACGATCCAAACCTTTTCTTCATAATCCACCCAATTATGTAGAAAATCCCAAAAATCAATTTCTTTTAATTCCTAACCTTATTCCTAATCCTAATCTATTCCTATCCTAATTTATTCCTAATCCTATCCTAATCTATTCCTAATCATAATTTCTCCTAAACCTAACTTCCTTCCTAATCCAATCTTCTCCTAATCCTAACCCCCAGGAAATTACTTTAATCAACCTAAGTCTCTCTTTAGAAATCCCGAAATGGGTAGAGGCAATAGAGATTCTCTATCCCCTATAAATAGAGGAGAGGCTGACTTTTCTGAAAAATATAATAAATTGCTACAGCCTCACCGAGAACAAATTCCATTAAATCAATATCCGGAGCACCAGATGTTTTCAACTGATCCTCGGTCGTATTCTGGGTGTTTTCCACAAGGATATTCCCAAAGACCTTCTGAAAGTCGTATTCCCGACAACGATGAACCTTCCATGTATTCAGGGCCACACATGAAACAGAGGCTTGACATGCTGGAGGAAGCCATTGTGCTTCTTACTCAGTTACTCAAGAACTCCCAGAAACTTAAGGTTGGGGACCCTGGTAAATTCAAATATGAATCAGAACAGATCTCTTGGTCTCTTGGCTGATTAGACTACTGTAGTTACACTACCCAAATGCCCGATCACCAATGGTTAAGACTGACTTGTCGACAGCTAGAAGCCAAATTTCTTCACATATACCGAGAAATCATAAAAGATGACCGTGAATACTTCTCTGTAGGGATAATCTTGTGTGTTGGTATCGTGATAAGGAACGAAAGAAAAAAGAATATAGAATACAGAAGTATCATGCCGCTCATCGATACCCCAACGAGAGCATCAAAATGTTTGCCCTTCGGTTGGAACGCCTGGCTAGTCAAGCATACCATGGACACGATATGAGAGATCATGATTCCCTTAGAATAGCTTTCCTGTGTAGTGTGCCTCCTTATATTGAAACATTCGTCCGTCAATATATTAAAATGATAAAATTATGGAGTTGGACGGTTATAGTAGAGCTTCATGGGAAAATATAGTGAATTTTGCGGACTCTTTAGACAGCGAGAACACTGCTTTCCCAAATTCAATGTCCCAAACAAGTCCAATTGAGGTCGGCCCATCAACTTATTCCCGAGCTGACCGGGAAGTGGACTTAAACGAATCTTTGGAGTCAGTGGTACAGATAAATGCTGCACTTCCTGGATGGACTGATGTGCTGCGGAAAAAGGTTGAACAACGTAAACCTAAGTCCTCCTTTAACCTTAACCATCGTCCTTCCAATATCGGCCAACGTAGTCCTCCGGAAAGAAATAATAACAGTCGTACTTTCCACAACACTGCTCGTAACTCACCACGTAACGATGACCGTTCCAGGGCTCAGAATAATCGTAACGCAACTCGTAAGGTTCGTTCAGGATCGGAGGATCGGATGAATCTCCTCTGTGATTACTGTGAGAAGAGAGGACACGAAATGCAGGACTGCTATAAGTATCTTGGAGTATGTAGCTACTGCAAGAAAACCGGCCATTTAAATACTGAATGCCGAGCTAGGAACTCCCCTCCATCATCTCCCGTAAATAACTGAAAAGTAGTATGTCCCTTTTGTAGAGGTCCCCACGCGGGAATGAGGTGTTCTCAACGCACCCCTCCAAGATCCAGTAATTCTGAACTCCTCCTCCTAAAGAATACCTTCAAGGAGCGATAAAGAAAGTTTATTAGAGATCCTATTCCCCCGAAGCCCAGAAAAATGTAAAATCGGCTAAACCAACTGAGAAGCCGCTTCCCCAATGCCTATTTCTGGACCCGTGTGAATCCTGCAATGTATCTCACTATGAAGGTCATTGCAAAGGGGGGTTTGCTGAATCTCGCCCAGAAAATCAGTTAAACGAATAGTCCCCACAGAGATGAGTCAATCTGTGAAAAGGACCTTGATAATGACTCTGTAAAGAAACTGGATGATCTTTCTCTTAAACATGATGGAATGAATCAGATGAATAAATTTTCGTATAAACCTTGTTCCTATGCTAGTGAAGACATGGTCGTTGCCATTAACTTGTGCCAGGAGGATATCGAACCTTTGATCGTCTGTGTCAAGTTAGATGATCATGATGCTCCCATTTACGATTGCCTTGTAGACAGTGGGGCTGGCGTAAACTTAATAAGTTCCGAGATTGTTCCTTTCCTAGGGAATTCAAAAGAGCTTTTGGCTTCCGAAGACATAGGAGTAAAGGCCATCAGTGGTTTCGGAAACAAAGAAAGAATTCCTATTGTTCACTATGTAAACATAATCCTGAGGTTTAATATGGGTTTTGTAACTCATCCTTCAGCGTTTTTCATAGTTCCCCAGGAATACATGGTAGATAACCCATTGATACTTGGTACTTGTGCTCTTAGGGATAATCACCTATTACCTGACATGTCCCGAAAACAACTGATTCATCTTCAAGGGAAAAAATTGACTGTGGTAGCCGATGGCATTTCAACTTGTACCCAGTCCAATTTGAAGTCTTCTACTATACAGGTGAAAAACGTATCGGTAGTCAATACTAATATTAACGATACTGATGTTATCCACGACCAAAATAATGATCGTACCCTTCGATATTTATTGAAGGGCTTTAAGAAAAATGATAACAATATAAATTGGCAACAAGTACCTAAACCATACAAAAGTCATTCTAAACAAATGGTCTTGGGAAAATGACATCTTGTATTACAGAACTACGTCCGGGAATCTGTTATATGTGATTTCTTTGGACCTACTAATGCACATAGTTTTGGGCCTCCATGTATCCTGTGCCCATATAGGTCGGAACAAGCTGCTTCAGTTAGTATATAAGCATTTTTGGCATCCTAGGGTCAACCAGGTAATTTCAGATGTAGTGTGGTGTTGCCCTGTTTGCCAGATGCAGAACTTTTCTTCCAATATAACTCCACCCATGTTGAAAATCTTGGCCAACTATCCCTTCGATTTATGTGCCATGGATTTGATTCAATTCCCTAAAACTTTTAAGGGAAATAAATACTGCATGATCTTTATTGATCATTATTCTAAATGGGTGTCTGTAGTCCCCATTGCCGACAAGTCCAGCTTGACCGTATCTCGGAAACTGGAACACCAAGTTCTCCCTTTTCTTCCTAAAGTTCCAAATCGTATATTAACTGATAATGGAACTGAATTTACTTTCCAGGTATTCCAACAGGTGTTACAAAAACACAACATTAAACATGTGAGAATATCTCCCCTTCATCCCTCGAGTAATGGTGTCTCAGAGCGATTTAACCGGAGTTTAATTCAACTACTGAAATGTTTAGTTCTGGAACAACCCGCTACTTGGGATGAAGAATTGTCTTCCTCCATATTAATTTATAATAATACTTATCATAGTGCATTGGACATGTCACCTGATTATTTATTACAAAAATCCCATGCTCCAGTGCATACTTTTCCCCAATATTGGAAAGAGGGCAGTAAACCTTTCAAGGTTGGTCAAAAAGTAGCTCGTAAAGTAATACGAACTGGGCCAAGTACTGCTCTTAAATTTCATCATAAGTGGGAAGGGCCGTTTACTGTTGTTGACGTGAACCCGAATAGGGTGGCATATGTCATACAAAGAAATACTAATCCCCCCAGTAGAACTCAAAAAGTCCATTTCTCCCACTTAAGGGAATGGATTGAGATTCCTGTTTATTTACGAAAATACCTGACTAGAAATAAGGAAATTAGTGATGCATTTTTCTCGGACGAGGAAAGCTTGTTGGATGGGGAGGATGAAAATTCTCCTGAATCCAGCGACCTTGAGTCTGAGACTGATTCTGCTAATTCTTATGAGTCAGAGTCCATCGCTGCTACTTCATTGTTCACTAATAGCGATGATTCCCTGGAGGAGGAAACTGATTTTGAGGGATTCTTAACTTTTAATCCTATCTCTGTAAGTGAATATATTCAATTGCCAGATTTAACTCCTGTAATGGAGCCAACTTCTTGGGATCAAAGGGAAAACCTTAATATGAGTATAGAGGAGTTAGTTCTTCGGTTGTCTTCAAAAGCCTTACAATCTTCCGGTCACAAAGAGGTTAAATTTTTGCTCCCTCCTCTCGTAATTCCTTTTTCACCTATCCATTCTTCGGACGAATCAAATTCAAACCATTCTAGTTTACCTGAGATAGATTCCGATTCTAGTTTATCCGAGATAGATTTAATAAATATTCCTACTAGTTCTCCTATGAACCATGGTAGTACCCTGGAGGTCAACCATGACGAAATACTTACCCCTGTTTTAGATTATTTTGAAATGTATTCCCAAGAATACCCTATTAAATTTAAATACCCCTCTATCCTTTCTCCTGAAAGGTTAACCAATAATACTGAAGATCTTCAAAATTCTCAAGCACAGTGTTTGGAAAGTAATAATCTTGAGTCAAATAAGTTAAGTCTATCGGATCCACCGTCCCTTTTTCTAGATCGACCTAACTATTCCCTCTCAGTATCTTCTAATGATCTTATGGATCTGTCGGAGAGAACTGTTGTGGGGGATTTGCCGGATGATGGGTCAAATCTTTTTGACCTCGATAGTTCTTCCTGTTCTAAAAAGACGGAATTTTATGGGTTCAGCCTCCCAAGTAATAATTCTTTTAATATAATTCTGTCGGCTGAAAGAGTTTCTTCACCTGTCTCGGATACTAGAATTCCCCCTTTTCAAATAGTGGGAGAGGTATTTGGTGATCCCACTAACGTCCATTTGGATAATAGTAATTTGACTTTGGTCCATATAGATGATGAAATCTTGGAGGAAATGCAATTGGATGATCTTCCCCGCACTAGGAGTAGAGGATCGGTTCCAGATTTCCCCAATGTTATGTCGACTCCATTGGAGTATGTACGCCATCGAAGACAGACCAGTCTTTTATAACCTCTTCTCGGGGTTATAAAATGACACATTCCTGTGTCCTGATATGAAGTAAATAAGCCCGGAGAATAAAGGTTGGCTTTGCTTCATCTGTTTGAAAATGTATGAAACTTAAAATACTAAAAAAGTTTTGTTGTTCACTTACTGACTGAAAAATAAATCTAAAATACTTAGCCAAATAACTTAGCCAAAATAACTTATCTTTAAACCATGAACCAGATAAGTTATATCAAAAAAATTGAAATATAAGACAGTAAGAAGTCTTATTCCTATCTTTCTTAATCTCTTAAGTATACTTCCTTCTGAACTATTGTTCTAAAACATCTTCATCTATCGAAGTTGTTTTGAATGTATGCTTTCTAGTGTGCCTGATCGTCAAAAATTTTCAACTTTTGTGACGAAAAACCCTCCTAGTATAAATGATTCTTGCATAATTGATCTTTGTGTGTCTGGATTCTTCGTGTATGATTGCAGACTAAAGATTAAACTATTCAACTAAATATCTAAAAAGTCTTGTGTAACTGATTTCCCTACTTTATTTAACCAAAAATGGTTAAATATATATACGGTATAAATATATACAGTATATTTTTAAAGAAATACATATATTTATTATGTATATATTCATTGAAAACCGCATACCTCTAAAAAGATATATATATATATATATATATATATATATATATATATATATATATATATATATATATATATATATATATATATATATATATATATATTAACTTTGTATATATATATGTACATACATGTACATATATATCTACTGGTTCCTCGGCTCCAACGAGCCTGTCATGTTTCATGACAGGTTGTGGAGTGGAGGAGCTTTAAAACTTATTTTACAGATTTTTCCCGGTTCCTGAAGGAGATAATAAGACGTTCTCATGATCGATGCGTATAGCCTGGATGAGTAGACTCTCTCTCTTCAAAATCATAGGACCAAATGGAATATGTAATTATAATAAAAATAAAAGTAATCAGGAAAAAGACTTCCTAGATTGTTTTTATTTTTAAAATAGAGTATGCAATGAGGATAAATAAAAGTTTCATTGTTACTGAGGTATGACGGGTTTTCCGATGAACAAATATGGTAATTTTCCAAGCAAATCTTTTCTGACTATTGAAAGAATATATATCCCTCTATTTTAAAATCAAATTTTTAAATTTTATAAAATTAAAAAGTTAATAGAGGTAACATTTTAAGTCATATCTCCATATTGGTAATTCTTATACCAAATTTCATAGAGAGTGATTTGTTAGGGATACTTTAAGGTACATTTGGCCTTTCCTGTTTTTTTTTGGGAAAATAATATTTCACCATGAAAATGAATCCGAAAAATTGTGTTAAAAATCGAAGAAATTTCCATTTTCGTGGGTGTATTATTAAAAGAAGGAAATAATTTAACGATATAAAATTTTGTGTGATGATACATACTGATGACAGGGAGTGGTCATGTCTTGTCACTGTGAGTTAGTGACAATACATTTTCACTCGCTGCAGTTGTTATGTTATTTTTGTCTTTTTCAGAACTACTTGAAATATTCTTTCATATTGATAATATTAATAAAATCTATTTATAATCTATAATATAAGATAATATTCTACCAATTGATGTAACATAACTTATAACTGGACCAAGGGTGACCACTTTGTTAATTCAAAACATTGAATCAGTCAAGCATACAGAAGGGTGGAAATAATTAATTACTACGGGTGCCTCTTCGAATAATACAAATATAAAATATAACAATTAATATTCTTCATCTGCTCATACAACATATCATTGTTTATACATACTTATCTTGACCTATCTATTCTAACCCTTTATCACCTATAACATTACATCCTACGCATGGCACGTTCTTGTACCCATATGCACTAATGTTAATGTAAATCATCATCCTGCAAGAAGGTCATAGAGGATAGTAATTAAAGGTAAGAGCTTTGCATCTTTTCACCATCATTAATATTAATACATAAATAATTAAAGTAAGTTAAATTAATATAAAAACTACTTAAAATATAAGTTTCAATAGACAGATTAGCTTAAGGGTTGTTCAAGTGCGCTACTCTGCTAAAGTCTTCCTTGTAAGTCTGAAAAAGAAATAAGATAAATATTTAGCATTATGGGAAACGAAGATATAGAAGATGTAAAAGGAACAGAAGTGAGAATGATTGGTAAGTGTCCTGTATTTTCAGGATTAGAAAGAGATTATGAAAAATGGAGAAGAAGAGTGAGTGACTGGGTGGAGTTGAATGAAGATATGAGGAGGAAGGGATTAATAATAAGATTGCATCTAGAAGGAGAGGCTGAAGAGTTAACCAAGAACCTTAGTACGAAAGAACTAACTAGAGAGAAAGGAGTGGATTTGATATTGAGGCACTCGATAGTAGATATAAGATCGATAAAAGGGTTGAACGATTTAACAGTGTATTAGATGTACTAAAGATTGGTAGAGGTGAGAAAGAGAGTGTCAAAGAATATGTGATAAGATATGCAAGAGTGATGGGCGAGGCAACATGTTTAGGAATGAGTGAGTGGGGATCAGATGTAAAAGGAGCTCATTTGTTGTACACTTCAAATTTGAAAACATGGCAAGAACAGATTATAATAGGGGGTTGTGGAGAAGGAGAGCTAGATTATGAGAATATTAAAAAGCAATTGTTACGTGTGTTTGAAGAGAGAAAGAATGAGCATGAAAGAACTGAAATTAAAAGAGATGAGAAGATGAAGGAAAATATGTGGTTAGACAGGGGTAGACAGGAAATGAGTCAAAGTACAGGGGCTGTATACAAGAAGGGAAGAGAAGAACCAAAAGGAGAAACACTATATTGTTATAAATGTGGTGGTAGAGGACATATGGGTTGGCAATGTCAGGCGAAAGGCGGTTTGAGATGTTTTAATTGTTTTCAAGATGGACATTTTGCGAACGAGTGTAAGGAAGAAAAGTTGTGTTTGAAATGTGGGAGAAAGGGACATGAGGCCAAGAAGTGCCTAACTCGGGATGAAAATATTAAGAAATGTATGTATTGTCGCAAATGGGGACATGAAGAAGACAAATGTTGGTGGAAAAGAAGGGGGTCTGATAAGCAAATGAAAAGTGAACAGTTCAGGGAATGAAAGGGAGAATGAAGGCATGATTGAGGCTATATTAGACACTGGAAGTAATAGTACAGTAATAGGAAGAGAATGACTAGAAGAAATATTACGAAATCTAAACAAAAGTGAATTAGAGAGGATGAGAGAGAGTGCAAAGAGAATAGAAAAGACGTATAGTTTTGGGGGTTCTGATTATAAGGGGGAGAAAAGACTGCAAATACCTGTAGATCTTACAGGAAAAAAGGGGGAAACCATCATTTACATAACTACAGATTACATTAACGATTTACACGATAAAGATATCCCATGGTTGATAGGAAGAACAACATTACAAAAACTGGGGGCAATAATGGATATCAGCAATAACAACATAATACTAAGGGATATAGGGGTACAAGTACAGGGAAGGGTAGATGATGGTGGTCATGTTCGATTACCATTGATAAAACGTAGATATAATGCGTGGTTTGGGGGAGGTGATAAATGGGATAAATGGTGGATAGGGAACAGTGAAAAACAAAATGAAGACAAATTACTCAAAATACACAAACAATTTGCACATTGTAGTAAGGACAACATGATTAAATTACTGGAGAAAGCATACGGGGGGAATAATGCCTATGAGAAGGATAAGAAACAACTACAAGGGATAATCGAAAAAGTAATAGACAACTGTCATTCATGTAGGATATTTAAGCCCACACCTAGTAGACCTGTAGTAGGTTTGGATAAAGCAAATCATTTTAATGAATTAATATCTATAGATATGGGTGAGTTGGAAGGAAAGAAATTTTTGGTAATGATAGATGAGTTGACCGGTTTCGTTCAAGCAACATGGACAGAAGGAAAACGACCAGCGGAGATAGTAGGTAAGATAATAGACAGGTGGATAAGTGTTTTCGGAGCACCGGAAAAAATTCTCTCAGACAACGGAAGGGAGTTCCAAAATGAAACAATGGAGGAAATGTGTGAGATGTTCGACATCAAATTATTAGCAACAGCGGCAGAAAGCCCGTGGAGTAACGGAAAGTGTGAAAGAATGGTGGGTCTTTTGAAAGAAAATATGAGAAAACTACAAGAGGATGGGTATCAAAACAAGAATCTGTGTTTAAGATGGGCTGTGTATGGTCGAAATAATATACCCAATAAGGGGGGGTACACAGCAAACAATTTGGTATTTGGTTGGAATAAGGGAGGAAAAATGACTCCTTGGAGTATAGATAACACCGAGGGTTGGGAAGAATGTGTGATAATAGACAATGCCCGATATAGAAGAGAGGCCTGGAGAGAAGTATTAAGCCAACAAGCGGAGATGAAACTAAAAAGAGCATTGAATAACAACATCAGGGAAAGTAAAGTACAAGATGTGACAATTGGAGAATGGGTATACTATAAAAGAGAGAACGATAAAAGATGGAAAGGACCAGGGAAAGTCATAGGAATAGATGGGAAAACAGTGGTGGTAAAACAGGGAGGGTCGATTAGATATACACAAAGAGTACACATAAACAGAATACAAAAAGCACCCAGGGAAGAGGATGATAGGGATGAAGGTGAAGAAGAAACAGATGATCAAGATCCAGATATGTATGAAGAACAGGGGGAGAACATAAAAGGTATAAGGGAGGGACGATATGAACACAAAAGAATACAACAGAAAGAAGAAGAAGATACAGATGGCGATGAAAGCGATATCTCTCTTGGAGTAATGGATAATGCGGGACAAGAAACAGAGGAGGAAGAACAAGAAGAAGAAGTAGAAAGAGAAAGAGATCTAAGTAGACTGAAGAAAGGAGAAAGATGGAAAATGATTGAAAAAGAAACCGGTCAAGAAAAAAGAGTTGAGATAATGAGTAGAGCGGGTAAGGTGAATAGTAAGAAATGGAATCAATGTTACAACACCAAGAATCTAAATGATGGAACGATAAATTGGATAAACCTAAAAGACTTTGAGGAACATGAACAAATACCGGAAGAGGAAGAAATACTTTTAGTTGATGTAAGAGATATAGAAGTCATTAAGGCAAAGGAAAACGAGATACAGAATTGGAAAGAAAATGATGTAATGGATGAAGTGGTGGACAAAGGCAAAAAGGGGTTAAATACAAGATGGGTTATAACAGAAAAAGAAAAGAATGGGAAAAAATATTGTAAAGCTAGATTAGTGGTTAGGGGTTTTGAGGAAAAAGGCAATGATGAGGGGAATGAAGCTCCAACATGTGCAACTGAAGCACTTAAAATG
>JABUQX010118762.1:12500-44998 GCA_015478945.1 Trachelipus rathkii | reverse complement strand
ATAAATTTCCATTTACGAATATAAAATATGTTATTACTCATATATATATATATATAGTAATATATATATATATATTATAATATATATATATTATATATATATATATATATATAGAATATATAGAATATATATATATATAATAATATAATTATTATAATTATATATATATATAATATACAATTATATATATATATATATATATAAATATAATATATATATTATTATATTATTAATAATATAATAGTATATATATCATATATATATATATATAATATATATAAATATATATATAATATATATATAGTATATATATATATATATATATATATACTATATATATATATATATATATATATATATATATTATAATATATATATTAATATATATATATATATATATTTATATTATATACATACATATATATATATATATATATATATATATATATAATATATATAATATATATAGTATATATAATATATATATAGTATATATATATTTATATATAGATGTTGATTGATTGAATTTGGAAGTTGTGTAACAAAGGCGTTTATGGAGGGTATAGTGTCCGAGGGATTGGAGGAGAGCAATAATAGTACCCCTTATATAAGGATAAGGGGGATAAGTAACTGTAGGTATTATAGGGAATAGTTATATTGAGTGTTGTAGGAAGAATATGCTGGATTTTGGTCGAAAGAGGTGCGTCGAGTGGACTAGGGACTGACTGCTAAAGAACAAGTGGTTTAGAAGTGGTAGAGAATTGTGTGGATCACCGTCAACTCTCCATCATATATGCGTTGAGAGACAACTATTAAAGAGAGAGAATAAACCCTGGGTAGTGTAGTGTGTTACTAGCACAGTGTGGTGAGTGTTATATATATATATAGCTCGCTAATGGCAATCCGTGTTGTGGGTATCTATTCAATATATGGTAACGAAGCTTCTAGACCATGGAATTCTAAAAGACAGGTTATGACGATAGTGAAGTGTGTGCAGAGCAACCCGGCCCAGGCGAGTCGATCACATTGGTTTGAATATAATAAGCTGAGTGATGGCAAGGAGGTGTTAATGTCTTCCTTAGCTATTTCAATTTTCGTATATGGATGGGTTATGAAAGAATAGAGTGAAGGTGGCAGGGATGGTGTTACTCTTTAGAACTAAAGAGGAATAGAGGCAGAGCTGGACTGTTTCCAAGGCCTATTACTGAGTCCTGCGACCTGATGGCGCTCCGGAGTGCGCTGGGCGAATGCTCGAAGCGAGCATACGTGCACTTCGCCTTGTCTTAACAGTTAAGTAAACTAAAGATCCTATATCTAGCATTCGCACCGGTCACTTAATTTTAGATGGTGAGCAGCTGGAAAAAAGTGTCTGAGTTTAAATATTAGGATATATGTTGGATGAAAAGGGAACGGATTGTGTAGAGTATAGTAGGAAAGTTTTGAATGGTAGGAAGGTGGCTGGTGCAATTAAATCTTTGATGGATATAAAGGGAATAAGTTTTGAGTGCGATAGAGTCTAACATGAGGGTATGTTGTTACCTGTGCTAATGTATAGTGTTGAAACAATGGTCTGGAATCAGAGGTATAGATCTAAAGTACAATGTGTTCAGATGGACAATCTTAGGGAGTGTTAGGTGAGAAAAGAATGATAAAATGAGGGAATGAACGTATAGAGAGTTGTGTGGTGTGAAGAAAGGGGTAAATGAGAGAATAAATGAAAATACGTTGAGATAGTTTGGTCATGTGGAAAGAATTGATGATAGTCGGCTGGTTAAGCGGATGTGTAGTGGTGAGTGTGCAGGGAATCGACCTGCTGGGAGACCAAAGAAAAAGTGGACTGAGTCAGTAAAGGAATGCCTGGAGGAGAGAAATGTGAGTTTGGAAGAGGCGAGAAGAAAGGTGCATACCAGGAGTGAATGGCGGGGTTTTGTGAAGGGGTATGGTTGTAGCCCACCTGGGCCAAGGAATGAACCCTACATTGACGAGATGCCTTAGTGAGGTCCGTCGCGGTCCCGTGAAGCTCTAGGGTAGATTTTCTGACTGCGACGGACTTCTTACTAAAAGCATAAAGGAGAGCTGTAAGGCATGGATTTCTTTCGACTACTCATTAGTCCTCGTGAGGCGTACTTTTCGTGTTATCGGGCGTTCTGTTTACGCACCTTACCCCCAGTCTTGGGAGAGAAGGTGTGTGATGATGATGATGTATATAGTATATAGTATATAGTATATATATATATATATATATATATATATATATATATAATATATATATATATATATATATATATATATATAATATATAATTATATATATACATATATATATATATATATATATATATATATATATATATATATATTATATATATATATATATATATATATATATATATATATATATGATATATATATATATAATATATATATATATATATATGCATAGGCGTAGCGTTGAAGGAAATTCGGGGGGGTTTATAAATAATATATATATATAGTATATATATAATATATATATATATATATATATATATATATATTTATAATATTATTAATATATATATATATATATATATATAATAATAAAATATAAATAAACTGACCTGACAATATAAATGTTTTCTTTCTAGAACTTTTCGGCAAAAATGTTATGGACTTCTTCGGGGCTGACATCAATTTCGTTGTATATATTAAGTAATGCCAATCCTGTTGTACGTTCTTGTCCCATCGAATTTCTGAGATAAGTTTTTAGGCGTTTTAATGTTGAGAAAGATCGTTCAGGTGTTGCCGTTGAAACAGGTAGTGTAGCTAAAATTTGCAGGAGACTCCATATATTAGGATACAATGTAGGATTGCACGTAGGTAATGCGTCTATTGCAGTATTTGGCCTATCGTTCCTATCTATTTCACTCCATTTCTGTCTCCACAACTTGAATTCAATGTTTACATTATTTAGATTAGGGAGAAATGTTTCATAAAATATTAAGCAATCATGTAGTTCAGAAAACGATGATAAATCAAAACAGCGACGAGGAATAAATTTTTGTAGATTACAGAGATGAGCACTATGTTTACTGAATCGATGTTGCAATTCTTCAATGAATGTTTCTAAAAATGGAATAAAACCAAACATTCGGTAATAATTTTCAGGTGTTGCATTAAATGAAAGCTTAAATGGAATAAAACCAAACATTCGGTAATAATTTTCAGGTGTTGCATTAAAAGAAAGCTAGATTGGTGGCCTCAGTGAAAATACTTTTGAAGATGGAATCTGCATCAGATCGCCAGTTTTGCATGAGAGTAACCACATTATTGACATGGTCACATGCTTCAGTTAAGTCGCAATCAACTTTTTGTAGTAGTAAAGAAATTCCCAATGTACATGATAGTATTTTTTCAAGAACAAAAAAGGTAATTATAAATTCTCCGTCGAGAATAGAATATAATATCTGATGTGCATTGTTTAACGTGTCACCATTACAAACTTCAATTATATTTTCTAGTGCATGAACTACGGCTACAAAAAGTTCTTTGAATCTTATTATGGCATCATGTTTGTAAACCCACCTAGTTTCACATTAAACTAAAAGTGACTTATTTTTTAGATTTGGCAAATCTTTTTTAATATATTCTTTAAGTATATTGTTTCTCTTTGGTGAGAGAGAGAGAGAAAAAACTGCCTACACTTTTTACAACCCCCAAACACAATTTAACAGACTTTACTTTAGAGGCATGACATATCGCCAAGTTTAATACATGCGCACTGCAATGAACGATAATTGCTTGTGGACCAAAATTTCTCTTATACGGAACACCACCTATTACACATTCAGACATCTCAATCGCTCGCTTACGCCCACCATCGAATTACCCCTAATTGGCCAATGACAATGTTTAAGGTAAAATGCCAGTAGCTAAGCGATTTAATTGCATTAAGCGATACTCTCCAGTTAGTCCCTTCTACGGCTACAAAATTCAATGAAAATCTCTTATCTCTTAATTTTTATATACACATAACACAACTCTCATTAATTCGTTCCCAATTTTGACATCTGCTAGCGTTTTCATCCGCGAGTACGAAAACATGTAGCGTTATTAACGTGCTCACAATGTTTCTCTCACAGGTAACCTATAAATATCTCTACAAATTTCCAAAAAATGAATTGAAGGACTAGTATATAGAGATACCTGAGGCGATTTCTTTAAGTGTTCCAGTAATAAATGATCGCCAGCATCGACGTGAAATCTTAACAATGCTCTAAAATTGCCATCAACTGCACTATTATCCAAAATATCTCCTGACTCATTCTTCCCACGCAATGCTATTCCTTGTTTCCCACAAAATATGATACTCTTTATAATCGACTTCAATTTTAGCCTATTTTCCTCAGCCTGTATTTGTAAATTACTATCAATTTCCTTTACAATATTACACAAGGTCCCTTTAGCAATAGTAAAAAATTATCTGCTAATATGACGCACGTTTTATGGTACTCCGTGTTTTGATGAGTATCAAATTTCCCTAATGCTTTCTTATAATTTGTAAATTTCTCAGAAACCAATGCGCCAGTAAACTGGTGCCCGCCTTTTCCTACGCAATCTTTGCAAAAAAAGCACGCATATTTTACAGAAAGCTCCTCCTGCATGCTCAGAATAAGATAGCCATGGATACTTTAAAATTCATTAAAATTGAAAACTTAAATTTCTCTCCAATTTTAGGAAATTTATAGCTTGGGAGTGGGCTCCAGGAGGATTTTAATAGAAGCTCCTTTGTTTGATCATCGATATGTTTATTCACATATAAGCCTATATCTAAGAACAATGAGCTACTTACTTCGTTTCTAGAAGATTCTAAAGAAGAGCTTTACTGCCAGGCGAAAAATGTTGATGGAAGTAATAAATTTTTGTCGAAGAAAAGTGATTTGAATTATTTTTTTAGCAATTTTATAAATAAAAAACATCATTAATGAAATCATTAACATTTCTTTAAATAAAAGTGCATGGTTAATTTCTTTACTAAAAAATTATAAAATAAAAAAGAAAAAACGGGAAAAGTAAAAAGCAACGTTGTAATATGAAAAATGAGGGAAAATGAATTGGAAGGGGTTTGTCGAAAAGTGTTTAACATTTTGTAAATTTATATATATATATAATATAGATATATATATATATATATATATATATAATATATATATATATATATAATAGACAGATATATATAAAAATAAAGAGAGAGAAGAGAGAGAGAGAGAGAGAGAGAGAGAGAGAGAAAAAAAGGAAGAGAGAGAGAGAGAGAGGAGAGAGAGAGATTAAGAGGGCCTGAGGAGAAACTGGTTTGAGTTATATAAATTAAAAAAAGTTCGGGATCAAAAAATTTCGGGGGGGGGAGGGCGGAAGTGTTCGTCGGGTCGGTCGGCGGTACATCCTGTCCGATCGTACCCACGGGTTATTCCAGACTCACATGGCGGACGGCGTGGCGGTCGCGCGCCGTATTTTTACTTTTGGTGTCCAGGTGGTTTTTCCGGATCACGACAGATCTCCTGAATGAGTGTAAAAACCAACAGTACTAAATTCTAATAAATTCAGCTTCACTGACTCCACATATACACAGTCCATCTATCTATAGAATAAGATTTTCTCTGACCCCCAGAACACCCCCAGTCTACGCCCCATGTATATATGTATATGCAAGTTTCATAAAAGAACGTGCTACTTGTACTGTACGTGAACAAATTCTAGAGTACTTGTACTTGTAATTGTACTTGCAGTTTGGTACTTGACCCAAGCCTGATAGTATATATATATATATATATATATAATATATATATATATATATATATATATATATATATAATATATATATTATATATATATATATATATATATATATATATACCAGCTCTCTATTTGAGTCTATACATATATATCATATATATATATATATTAGGGTTGGCCGAGCTCTGGATTTTTTACGCACCCACCGCACGCGCACCGCACTGCCACCCGCATCTCACCCCACCGCCACAGCATCGCCCCACCATTATATATATGATATATATATTTATATATATATATATATATATTATATATATATATATATAGAATATATATATATATATATAATATATATATATATATTAATGTTGGCCGAGCTTCTGATTTTTCCGCTCCGCACCGCACTGGGGCAAAACAAAATTTACGCAACTCACTGATATATATATATATATATATATATATATATATATAAATTATATATAAATATATAGATATATATAGTATATTATATATAATATATATATATATATATATAGTATATATATATATGTAAATTAGTTAAATATATGTAAAAATATGTATATATATATATATATATATAGGATAGATATAATAATATATATATATAATATAATATAATTTACGCAACTATAATAGATATATATATATATATATATATATATAAAAGCCCTTCATTCTCTACTGCTCACCAATCATTGTTTTAGGGTTGTCGCCTTGGGATGGTGTTACTAGGATTCGGGCTGCCTGCTCCGATCACGGTCTTGGTTCTTTATTAATTTTTGCAACTTTCCCAGTCTTCTTTTTTATTAATATCCACTTCCCTGAACAATGTCTTTCTACTTTACGGTTCTTGTTGTTCTTGACGAAAACTCAAATGTTTGAGAACACGGAAAGTAATCACTACCCCCTGTTCCTTCCATAATCTTTATCTTTACTTTTCACTCAAAAGGGGTTGTTGTTCTCATGCTTACAACAACGTTACCTGTTCTAGCTTTGATAATTTCGAGTCTAGAATATTCTACCCAAAGGATTATGGTTTAAATTTATTTGATCTGTTTATTTATCTCCTAAGACTAGTAACAAATCTAAGCTCTTAGAAAATCTAACTAAAAGTAATACTAATCTTTGTTTGAATTTATCGTTCTTGGTGATTTCACCATTAACTACAAAAAAATAGCTTTTCTCTAGTTCTCCAGGTAGAGCTGGTTAACTTGCATACTATTTCCCTTCCAATAAAAATGACAATATCAGAAAACTAAAACTTATCTTAACTTAAAATACTTTTTATATGGACATTCTTTTTCCACATCTGGATTTCTCATATCATTCTCTTATCACTGTATCTTGCTGTATCATCAGCAGGGCAAGTTTCAACCTTGAAGGGGAAACTATCTTGTTGTCCCATTGCTGCAAACTGGGAGAACTTGCAGTCGTGTTTGTTTTGTTGGTTATTTTCAATGGAATGGTACTGCTTCGGTTGGAGGTGTTCCTCGGAGTGCTCAATATACATATATACAGTGTTTCTTTCAGGCATACCTCCGGGGGGGCGTTGCCCCCCCGGAGACAGTCGAGTGCCCCCCGGAGAAAATCGAGCATGAATTAAATTTTGCCATAAATTACAAAATAAAGTAAATAGATATAAAAAGTATGTTTAAATCTATATATATATATATATATATATATATAATAAAATCAGCCAGAATGCATGGAAATTTGCTAGATATGGCCATAAAATAACAAAGCTGTCAATTCTGACTTCTGAGAAGTCCGTGAACGTTTGAGAAAGTTATGTGAGAAAATAGGTATTGCTATAGAAATTTCTTTCGGAGAAGGTCTATTAGGTAAGGAGTGCCTTAGTTAATATATAGTTATTAGTGTTTATTTTTCTCATGATCTCATATATATATATATATATATATATATATATATATATATATATATATATATATATATATATATATATATATATATATATATATAATATATATATATATTATTTTTATCTATAATATATATATATATAATATATATATATATATATATATATATATATAGTAGTTGTGCAGCAGTTTGACCGGTGGCAGCTTTTTCTCAAAAAGTATAAGAGATATTTGCTTTAAACTTGGAATATAATGTATATATGGGATAAGGACGAATCCGTGTAAATTTCAAGTCTGTAGGATGTATATAGAGGGGGGTCACCCCCGAGAGCGTAGCCGCTACGCCCGCGTTTATACCCTTTTGGCTTTCCAAACCCGAGATTGAGTTAAGCCTAACGGCTAATCATCGGCCCAGGTGTTCGATGCGCGTGAGAGAGAGAGCGAGCGAGCGCGCGCGCGTGCGTGCACATACACCCAATGTTATTATTATTATTATTACGTCGAAGATTCGATTTCCGAAGGAAATCGAATCTGAGTCGAAAAAAGATTCCTGTAAGGGAACGTTTTTTACACAT
This sequence comes from Trachelipus rathkii, assembly GCA_015478945.1. Taxonomy (NCBI): domain Eukaryota; kingdom Metazoa; phylum Arthropoda; class Malacostraca; order Isopoda; family Trachelipodidae; genus Trachelipus; species Trachelipus rathkii. The sequence continues at coordinate 36,751 of JABUQX010118762.1, read as the reverse complement.
TCCGACGCCGACTCCGGCTCCGACTCCGGCTGCGGCTCCGATTCCGACTCCGACTCCGACTCCGGCTCCGTACGTCGAAGATTCGATTTCCGAAGGAAATCGAATCTGAGTCGAAAAACGATCCCTGTAAGGGATCGTTTTTTTACGCACTCCAACTTTGCGTTCCGCCGTGGCTGCTTCTTCGCATCCGGTTTTGACTCCGACTTTGATTGTCAGCCTGCCTCCGACTCCGAACTTATCGTATAGTGCTAAAATTTGGAGGGTGGTTAGATGATGAGGTAACCTCAGTGTATACGAAGTTACGTCCTCATGGGTCCCCCTGAAGGGGGGACCCACCCCCATAAAAAAAAAATTAAATTGATCGTATAAAGCTGAAATTTGGTGAGAGGATTCAGAGTTGAATTTCTAGAAAGACTTGATATGGGAATCTGATGAGCTGGCTCCGGCACCGGTGCTGGAGCCACTGCGGTGCCGAGTTAATAAACAGTCGTATAACACCAATGTTGGTGTGTTTATAAGGGTTATCGAGGTCGTAGAGTTCGAATATGATGGTTATAAGTCCGTATAGGGTGTCTAGGACCCCCCATTAGGGGGGGTCCCGACTGAAAAAAAGAAGCAAAGAGTGAAAAACAGAGACCCGAGGAGGAATGAAGAAGGATGAAAGATGAATGAGGAAGGAAGAAGAATGAGGAAGGTGGAAGAAGAATGAGGAAGGAGGAGTAGGAGTTGACAGATGCACCGGTGCTGGCTCAGGTTGCGACCGAGTTATAAATATTTGTGTAATTTGATACAATGTGGTGTTCTTTATATATGTATTGGGTCTGTAGATTCGAAAATATGGTTTCAGAACCATCAAGAATAAAAAATTAAATAAATAAACTAAATAAATAAATAAAAATTCTTATTCTTTTTATGTTTGTTAAAAAAATTACGTTTTTTACATACCCTAAAGCAGTAATCACTAAATCAAACCACCATTCAAGTCCCATCCAACCTCCTTCCTGACCATCTGTGATCTATTGATCTATGATTAAGGTCACATTTCGAGTATCATTTAAAATAAACATAACATAAAATCAAGTTCTTTATACAAGATCAACCAATATATGTTAACGTAACAAAGTTTTCACATTAAAAAAGCTTACTTAGCATCATCTGAACTAGAAATAACCCCACAAACGAGAAACTTAGCGGCATCTTAGAACAGAATAAACGGTTAACTTAACAGAGTCACGTGCACACTTAACACCAGTGAGTAACAGACAAAACTGAAAAACGTAACTTTTATCCACACCTTTCGTGTCAACGCATGTCTACTACCATAACAATGTTAATTTTACATTAACATGGTAATTATGTAACAAAAATTTACCATAACTGTGTGTATTATCATACAGATCAATGAGTATACTCTAACTAACAATGTTTCAACCATTAAAATTAAAAAAGATTAAACTCAAATGAAACGTTAAAAATTTAAAGTTTTTGGGAAAACTAAGAAAAAAACAAGAGGGAAATCCTGTTAAAAACTGGAGTAGCAAGCGAGGGGCTCTAAACAGGAATAACTCAGAAGAAATTAACAAAGTACCACACTTAACACCAGTAAAGTAACTAACATAGGATACAAAAACGTAACCTTTCCCACTTTATCATTTTTAATTCAAAGATAAAATTGAAGTTTTTACATTAACATAGAACAAAAATTTACTATAACCTTGTGTAACTATCATATAGACCGACGAAAGTATGCAGTCGTCACAAAAGTTTTCATATTAATAAAGTCAACCATAAACATTACCAGAATTAAGGAATATTAATTACCAAAGGCAAACCAGACACCTTAGCAAGAATAAACTGCTTAACATTAACAAAGAATCCACACTTAACACCAGTAAAGTACTAACAAGACTCACAAAAACATAATCCATTTCATACTTTATCAACCATATATCCAACATGACAATGTTAATTTTACATTAACATAGTAATATTTAACAAAAAAATTTAGCATAACCTTACCTAACTAGCATAATACCTAGTGGGTAAAGACAAACAAAGTAAAGTTTTTTACTCTCTGTAAAGCTAAACTATGAACATAACATACTTAACACACAGCGGCTACACGAATAAACAGCCAACCCCAACATCTTAAACAACAAAGCGTACATAAGGGGGGCCAATAAAACATGTTTTCAAGTGTATAACATATAATTTCCAATAAAAAGAACATTAAATAAATAAATACATTCATACATATAAGTTTTTTATTTTAAATATATTAATACATCTAATCAGGGGGACATAGGATTCTGTATAAATTGAGCAAGTTCTATATGTTTCTCCAGAGATTCAACACCATCCGAAAGGATGTAAGCATAAATACAACTTGCCGCACTAAACCATTTTTCTGCATATTTCGGTTCAACAGCACTCACTCGCTCCCGCCAGAGAGAAGTAAACGTATCCTGGCTGATAGTTATTAGGGCATTTCTGTATACTGCATTATACGGGAATCCACATGTTTCGGTGTAAATATCGTAGATTACACCATGAGCTATATGAATTAAGTCCTCGAGTATGGCAACACCTTTAAGATGAGACTTTAAGTCGTTTTTCATGTTAAACAAAGCTGTTATATTTGCAGATGTCTGAACAGTGAAACCTATACACGTACGCTTGAATGTGACAGCATCATTGGGTTTCCAATAGTTGCGTACATCAATACTTTTAACATTATCAGATGCAGTGAAAGCAACATCTATTCTATTATAGCCGCTCAAGCTGTCACCTCTGATTTCATCAAGAGACGATGTCACAGATGACACATACTCAGCCTTTATCCAAGCTTCGAGGCTATCGATAATCTTGAGGAATTCTTCAACTGATATGATTAAAGGTATATTACTTGCACCACCAATTGGAATACAGGTAATATATTGCTCTCCATTCGTTTTACGAAAAAATGTAAATGACACATCATCAGGTATTACAAGGTTCCTCGTAAGAGGACGTCCGTAGGAGCAGAACGAGAGGTCATCATATCAGTACAGCGAAAAATGTCTTACTGGGGAAATTCGTATGTATAAACAGATCTAAAAGGTAATGAGATTCTTTCTTTCAACCAATCAGAAGAAAGTAAACAAGAATACGACATACGAATGAACCATATCAGTTCAAAAGGGTATATATTCTCGCTAGACAACAACAACAACAGCAACAGCAACAACAACCACAACAGCAAACAAAACACCAACAACAACAACCGCAGGAAGAACATAACTTACAAAAATAAGTTCTTTATATACCAACCAACGAATATATGCTAACGTAACATTGTTTTCACATTAATAAAGCTAACATAGCATTATCAGAACTAAGAATATATTGTACAATAACAAAATCTAACACACCTTACGCTAGAATAAACAACTAACATTAACAAAGTTCCATACTTAACAGCGGTAAAGTACCTAACACAGCATACAAAACGTAACATATTCACTCGTTTTCAAGCATATCTCTAACATATCAATGTTAATTTCACATTAACAACTGATTTACGTAGCATTTAGAGTATCATACAAAACATTAAGCAATAGTAAAACCTGAAATATTTTTAGGCTTATCTCTTTTTAGACTACACCCCCCTTTCAGAAAATTTCAACATGAAACAGGAAAATGATTTTATGCTTTATCCATTGCCATAAAGCTGATGCAATACTATTATATTTATAAAACCACACATCTTTGGTATGAGCAATCGAGAGCAAGGCGGAATAATAGCAGTGCGATGCATCATACAGAGATGATTTGGCCGCACTGTATAGATTAGAGAGCTGAGTTATATATAAATCAGTGAGCTACTCGATGGGGTATTCTTAATCAAGAGCTCTTATGATCAGCACTTTAAGACACATTTCGTTAGATCCTGTTGTATCATCGATATGGTTGTTAATGAAATCATTGGTCTTCGATGACGATCTTGAAGTATCATTCGATATGGTGTTAATGAATCATTGATTCTATATTTACAAGACTTAGACTATGATAGGATTCGTATGAGGGGTGGAATCAATTTCACTTTGGGCGATGATCAGTCACCTGACCGGAAATACTATGTAAACATCAGTTACAGGGGTATATTAGACAATATTGCGGTGAAAGAGATGACGAGACGATTGGAAGGGTCATTTCAGAGAAAGGTGCTGTAGGCTGTGCTTTCAAAGCTGTTGTTCTGTTTAGGAAAATAACTCATGATATCATAACAGCAACTAAGAATATAATATACAAAGGCAAACCTAACATACCTCGCGTATGAATAATCAGCTAACAGCCTGAAAATCCCCTACTTATCAAAGGTAAAGTAGCTAACAGGTCATACAATACTCGATATGTTCCCACTTTTTCCGCATATCAGCAACAGGTAAGGCCGTATTATCTAACAAAATCCTTAACAAAATAACCAATCTATCAAAGATACCAACATCTTAACTATGAATAACACTATCTTCACAAAGTGTCACTCGTTTGAGTATAACATCAAATTGAATTAGAATTAAACATAGACATAGCAAAATTCTTAGGGCCAAACCTAACATTAACTCAACAAAAACTCTAACACCAGGCTAAAACGTTTCTAACATATCATCGCCAGTTACACACTAATATCTTACAAAAACTCATTCATTTCTCTAACAAATCAGTGTTATTTTTCACATTGTCATAAAAAATTTAACATAACCGTACCTAACTTACGAATAAACAGTTTTCATTAAACAAGAGTATCTAAAGCAACACAAACCTTACCAAGAGAAATCCCAGGGGATGCGCCCCTTGAAAGGGTGTGAATCCTGAGAAGGGGGATCACCCCGAAGGGGTGTAAGCGGGCATACCCCTCCGAATGAGGGGTAAGCCTCAGCCCTTCGGGCTGGGCCCAAAGCCCGCTTACACCCCTTCGGGTGATCCCCCTCGCAGGATTCACACCCTTCAAGGGCGCATCCCCCTGGGATTTCTCTGGGAGGTGAAGTGTTGCTTTAGATACTCTTGGTTAATTATAAAACTGTTTATTCGTAAGTTTAGTACGTACGTTATGTTAAATATTACTTATGACAATTGTGAAAAAACACTGATTTGTTAAGAGAAGATGTATGAGTTTGTAAAGATATGACTGGTGAACTGACGGATGATAGTTAGAAACGTAGCCTGGCGTTTTAAGTTTTGTTGGTAATGTTAGTTTGCCCTAGAATTTTGGCTAAAGTCTACGATTATTCATACTTCAATTATGTTATACTCAAAACGAGTGACACTTTTGTGAAGATAGTGTTAATTCATAGTTCAAGATTGGTATCTTTGATAGCATTGGTCATTTTGTTAAAGGATTTTGTTAGATGATGCGACTTTACCTGTTGCTGATATGCGAGAAAAGTGGGAGCATATCGAGTATTGTATGACCTATTAGCTACTTTACCTTTGATAAGTAGGGGATTTTCAGGCTGTTAGCTGATTATTCATACGCGAGGTATGTTAGGTTTGCCTTTGTATATTATATTCTTAGTTGCTGTTATGATATCATGAGTTATTTTCCTAAACAGAACAACAGCTTGAAAGCACAGCCTACAGCACCTTCTCTAGAATGAACTTACTAAAGTAAACATCAGTTACAGGGATATATTAGCCTCTATATTGTCTAATATACCCCTGTAACCTGATGTTACATAGTATTTCGGTCAGGTGAACTGATCATCGCCCAAAGTAAATTGTTCACCCCTCATACGAACCTATACAATAGTTAAGTCTTTAATATAGAATCAATGACTTGCATTAACAACCATATCGAATGATACTTCAAGATCGTCATCGAAGACCAATGATTTCATTAACAACCATATCGATGATACAACAGGATCTAACGAAATGTGTCTTAAAGTGCTGATCATAAGAGCTCTTGTTAAGAATACCCCATCAAGTAGCTCACTGGATTTATAATAACTCAGCTCTCTAATCGTATACATGCTGCCAAGTCATTCTATGGATGATGCACCATTTGACCCGACCTACCAGGTTTGTTAATAAATATAATAAGTATTGCCTCACTTTATGCAAATGGTTAAAGCATAAAATCAATTTTCATGTTTAGAGTAAATTTTCTGAAAGGGGGTGTAGTCTAAAAAGAGATAAGCCTAAAAAATATTTCAGGTTTTACTATTGCTTAATGTTTTGTATGATACTCTAAAGCTAACGTAAATCAGTTGTTAATTGAAATTAACATTGATGTTAGAGATATGCTGAAAAAGAGGTTAGTCTGTGTACGTTTTGTAAGATTTTCGGTACGGTACAGGTGTGCAGTATGAACTTTGTTAAGTTAGTTGTTTATTCTAGCGTAAGGTGTGTTAGATTTTGTTATTGTACAATTATATTCTTAGTTCTGATATAATGCTATGTTAGCTTTATAATGGTGAAAAACAATGTTACGTTAGCATATATTCGTTGCTTATTTTTATATAAAGAACTTATTCTTGTACTATGTTGTTGTGTTGTTGTTGTGTTGTTGTGTTGTTGTTGTTTTGTTGTTGTGGTTGTTGTTTTGTTGTTGCTGTTGTGCTTATGTCTAGCGAGAATATATACCTTTGAACTGATATGTTCATTCGTATTCGTATTTCTTGTTTACTTCTTCTTGATTTGGTTGAAAGACATGCGGCAATTTATTTTTACATTTGTTTATATTTCCCAATTTTCCCCGTAAGACATTTTTCGCTGTGTTGGCATATGATGACCTCTCGTTCTGCTCCTACGGACGTCCTCTTTACGAGGACCTTTGTAATACCTGATGATGTGTCATTTACATTTTTTCGTAAAACGAATGGAGAGCAATATATTACCTGTATTCCAATTGGTGGTGCAAGTAATATACCTTTAATCATATCAGTTGAAGAATTCCTCAAGATTATCGATAGCCTCGAAGCTTGGATAAAGGCTGAGTATGTGTCATCTGTGACATCGTCTCTTGATGAAATCAGAGGTGACAGCTTGAGCGGCTATAATAGAATAGATGTGCTTTCACTGCCTCTGATAATGTTAAAAGTATTGATGTACGCAACTATTGGAAACCCAATGATGCTGTCACATTCAAGCGTACGTGTATAGGTTTCACTGTTCAGACATCTGCAAATATAATGGCTTTGTTTAACATGAAAAACGACTTAAAGTCTCATCTTAAAGTTGTTGCCATACTCGAGGACTTAATTCATATAGCTCATGGTGTAATCTACGATATTTACACTGAAACATGTGGATTCCCGTATAATGCAGTATGCAGATACAGAAATTGCCTTAATAAACCATTCAGCCAGGATACGTTTACTTCTCTCTGGCTGGAGCGAGTGAATGCTGTTGAACCGAAATATGCGAAAATGGTTTAGTGCAGCAAGTTGTATTTATGCTTACATCCTTTCGGATGGTGTTGAATCTCTGGAAAAACATATAGAACTTGCTCAATTTATACAGAATCCTATGTCCACCTGATTAGATGGTTTAATATATTTAAAAACTTATATGTATGAATGTATTTAATGTTCTTTTTATTGGAAATTATATGTTATACACTTGAAAACATGTTTTACTGCCCCCCTTATGTACGCTTTGTTGTTTAAGATGTTGGGGTTGGCTGTTTATTCGTGTAGCCGCTGTGTGTTAAGTATGGTATGTTCATAGTTTAGCTTTACAGAGAGTAAAAAAACTTTACTTTTGTTTGTCTTTACCCACTAGGTATTATGCTGGTTAGGTATGGTAAATTTTTTTGTTAGAATATTAACTTGTTAATGTAAAATTAACATTGTCATTTGGGATATATGGTTTTGATAAAGTATAATAGGTTACGTTTTGTACGCAATTGTAGTTACTTTACTGGTGTTAAGGTTGGAACTTTGTTAATGGTAGCAGTTTATTCTTGCTTAAGATGTGTTCTGTTGCCTTTCTACATGTATATATCATAGTCTGGTAATAGTTATGTTGCTTTTGATTGAAATATGAAAACTTTTGTGACGACTGCATACTTTCGTCGGTCTATATGATAGTTACACAAGGTTATAGTAAATTTTGTTACATATTACCATGTTAATGTAAAAATTAACATTGTTATGTTAGAGACACGCTGACAAAGTGTGAATAAGTTACGTTTTGCATGCTATGTTAGTTACTTGTACTGGTTTAAGTGTGGTGACTTTGTTAATGTTGACGCTATCCTGTTTAAATGTGCTAGGTTTGTTTTGTACATTATTTTCTTAGTTCAATTGATGCTATGTAGCTTCTATTAATGTGAAAACTTTTTTACGTTAGAGTATACTCATTGATCTGTATGATAATACACACGGTTATGGTAAATTTTTGTTACATTATTACCATGTTAATGTAAAATTAACATTTTTTATGTTAGAGACATGCTTGAACAAAAGTGTAAAGAAGTTACGGTTTTGAGATGTGTATGTGAGTTACTTCACTGGTGTTAAGTGTGAAACTCTTGTTAACGTTAACCGCTTATTCTTGTTTAAGATGAGCTAAGTTTCTCGTTGTGGGTTATATTCATATTTCAGATGATGCTAAGTAAGCTTTGTTAATGTGAACTTTGTTACGTTAACATATATTGGTTGATCTTTGTATAAAGAACTTGATTTATGTTATGTTTATTCAAAATGATACTCAAATGTGACCTTAATCAATAGATCAATAGAATACGAATGGATAGGAGGATTGGCCATGGACTTGAATGAGTGGTTTGATTTATGATTTACTGCTTAGGGTATCTAAAAACGCTTAAAATTTAATTATAACATAAAAAGAAAAAGAAATTTTATTTATTTATTTATTTATTTATTTATTTTTTATTTCTTGATGGTTCTGAAACCATTATTTTCGAAATCTACAGACCCAATAACATATATAAAGACACCACCATTGTATCATTACACAAATATTTAATAACTCGGCACCGCACCTGAACCAGCACCGGTGCATCTGTCAACTCCTACTCCTCCTTCCTCATTCTTCTTCCACCTTCCTCATTCTTCTTCCTTCCTCATTCATCTTTCATCCTTCTTCATTCCTCCCTCGGTCTCTGTTTTGCACTCTGTGCTCTTTTTTTCAGTCGAGACCCCCCTAATGGGGGGTCCTAGACACCCTATAAGGACTTAAAACCATCATATTCGAACTCTACGACCTCGATAACCCTTATAAACACACCAACATTGGTGTTATACGACTGTTTATTAACTCGGCACCGCAGTGGCTCCAGCACCGGTGCCGGAGCCAGCTCATCAGATTCCCATATCAAGTCTTTCTAGAAATTCAACTCTGAATCCTCACACCAAATTTCAGCTTTATACGATCAATTTAATTTTTTTTTAATGGGGGTGGGTCCCCCCTTCGGGGGGACCCATGGGGACGTAACTTCGTATACACTGAGGTTACCTCATCATCTAACCACCCTCCAAATTTTAGCACTATACGATAAGTTCGGAGTCGGAGGCAGGCTGACAATCAAAGTCGGAGTCAAAACCGGATGCGAAGAAGCAGCCACGGCGGAACGCAAAGTTGGAGTGCGTAAAAAAACGATCCCTTACAGGGATCGTTTTTCGACTCAGATTCGATTTCCTTCGGAAATCGAATCTTCGACGTACGGAGCCGCATCGGAGTCGGGAGTCAGATTCGGAGCCGGAGCCAGAGCCAGAGTCCGTGGCGGCGGCGGAATGTGTAAAAAACGTCCCTTACAGGAATTCGTTTTCACTCAGATTCGATTTCCTCGGAAATCGAATCTTCGACGTAATAATATAATAATAATTGGGTGTATGTTGCACGCGACGCGCGCGCGCGCTCCGCTCGCTCTCTCTCTCAAACGCGCATCGAACACCTTGGGCCGATGATAGCCGTTAGGCCTAACTCAATCTCGGGGTTTGGAAAGCCAAGAAGGGTATAAACGCGGGCGTAGTGGCTACGCTCTCGGGGGTGACCCCCCTCTATATACATCCTACAGACTTGAAAATTACACGGATTCGTCCTTATCCCATATATAGATTATATTCCAAGTTTAAAGCAAATATCTTTTATACTTTTTGAGAAAAAGCTGCCACCGGTCAAACTGACGGCACAAACTTACTATATATATATATAATCATATAATATATTATATATATATATATATATATATATATATATATATATATATATATATATTATATATATATATATATATATTATATATATAATATATATATATATATAATTTATATATCAGTGGCGCTTACCTTGAAGTATATAATTGGTAGCAGCATATATATATATATATATATATATATTAAATATATATATATATATATAAATATAAATATATATATATTATATATTATATATAATTATATATAATATATATATATATTATATATATATATATATATATATTATATACAGAGAGAAGAGAGAGAGAAGAGAGAGAGAAGAGAGAGAGAGAGGAGAGAGAGAGAGAAGACGAGAGAGAGAGAGAGAGAGAAGAGAGACGAGAGAGAGAGAGAGAGAGTAATATTCAAAAGTTTATTTCAAATATATTCGAAAGGTGAACGAAAAGTTTCGTATCGCCGAATTTCTCGCGTATCTTTTCGTGCATTACAGCAAGTATTGACGCTTGCTTTTTCCTATATAATTTTATATGAAATATGAAGATCTGTGTACGCCCATCGCTTTGAATTTTATTCTTTAAGAACAGTAGGAAGGAAAATTCAAATGAATTTAATTATTAGTAACTGTTATTACTAAAGTATGTTGATTTCTTTAAATTTTTTTTTATAAAATTTAATAATCTTTTTTACAGTTTTATGTGGAACCTTATTAATTTCTTAGGATTACCATTTTATTTATTCATTAAAAAGACTCAAAAATATTGGGTAGGAGCAGGAGCTGCTTACCCTATGTATGCGCCCCTGATATATAATATATATATATATATATAATATTATATATAATATAATTATATTATATATAAATATATTATATATATATATATAATATATAATATATATAGATATAATATAATATTATATATTAAATATATATATATATTATATATATATATATATATATATATATATATATTATATATATAATATATATATATATATATATATATATATATAATATATATATATATATATATATACATATATATATATTATATATATATATATATATATATATATATATATAATATATATATATATATATATATATATATATATATATAATAATATATATTAATAATAAATATATATTATATAGATAATATATATATATATATATAATATATATATATATATATATATATATAAATAATATATATATATTATATATATATATATTTTAAAAAGATTCTATTTCCTTATTTGAAAAAGTCATATTACTCATATATATTAATTATAAATATTCTCTAATAATGTTTTCGTAACCCTTTATGTTATTTTATTTATCTAACTTCCCAATAAATTTTATAAATAGATTGCTATATTTTTACAACTAAAGATTTGGTTATATTTCGGATATTTACTAATTCAGTAAGACAATAACTAATAAGATAATATAATATATATATTATATATATATAATATAATATATCTATGATTATATAATATATATATATATATATATATATATATATAAAGCAAAAATAAAAGCTGTTAAGTTTTAAAATAAATACATAGAATCATGCGTCTGGTAGCATAGCGTTTATAAGTGTAATATTTACCCCAAAGGCACAAGGCTTGGCAAGAGTAATTTCCCACTTAAAAGTTTTTCGGGTAAAAAACTTTGGAAAAAAGTGGGGTAAAAAGTTACGGAAAAAACGAAAAAAAAAAAAAAACAAAAAAAAAAAACAAAAATCAAAAAAGAATATATTTTAAAAAAAATTAATTAAATTTTAAATTATAATTATTTTTCCAAATTATATATATATATATTAATATATATTATTATTTAAAAAAAAAAAAATATAATATATATATATATATATATATATATATAAATATATATATATATATATATATATATATATATATATATATATATATTATGCCCCCCGTGAGTGGTGGTCACCTGTAAAAATTTAATATATATATATATATATATATATATATATATATAATATATATAGTTATATATATTATATAATCATATATATATATATATATATATATATATATTATATATATATATATATATATATATATATATATATATATAATATATATATATCAAATATTTCTATTTGATGTTGTCATCACATTTGTTGCAATTTGCGATGTGGCCCTCCATTTGAGTGCCCTGCCGTTCTTTGTAAAGTCCACACAACAAAAGTTACATTTCAGAAATATAGAAATATAGTTGGCTGGCATACAGTGAAGAAAAACGAGACGCATTTTGTAAACTGTGCCAAAATTTCATGAAAAATTATGCAAATGTTCTACAAAAGACAGGTGGGTTATTCATAACCGTTCCATTCACAACTTTCAAAAAAGCTTTAGGAAAAAATGGGAAATTAGAGAAGCATGAACACTCTTCAGCTCACACTATAAGCGTAGAAATGGAAAACCTTTGGAGACAGGCTATGAAGAAACCGATTCACGCTCAAATTGTTCAACAGAGTGAAAGTGAAAGAGATTTAAATAGGAAAGGTTTAAAAATAGAAAATACTTTTGCGAGGGTTGTATTTTTTGGTAAAGGAAGAAGTAGCTTACCCTACTAAACATCAGAGTTTGATTGAAAGTATTTTGACAAATTGATAATGATTTTAAAACATGGGAAAAGATCAGAGTGATAGTCGAATTACAAGCCAGCAAAGATTACTGCAGGGTAACCTTTTGTATGTATGGCCTAGTTTGAAAGATAGTTGAAAAAAACATTTGAAAAACAGAAATTCTCCGTATTTAGCAGATGAGAGCACTTCTTTAAGAAATGAAATGGAGCTGAGTATAACGTTTAAAGTAGTGGAGGGTAAAAATCCTGTAGAAAATTTCTTGTTAATTGTTAAAATACCCATTGGAAAAGCAGAAACTATTGCAAATGCTATTGATAAGGAGCTAACTGATCTTGATTTAAATTATGACAACATTATTGCTTTTGGATTTAATGGTGCTCTAATATGGCTGGAAAAGTTGGAGGTGTAAGAAAAAAGGCTTTCAGAAGAGGCAAACAAAGAAGTTCTCTATAAACACTGTAGAGCACATATATTGTCCCTGGCAGCAGCCTCCTGCAGGAATAAAAATCAGAAGGTCAAAAGTTTTTTTTTATATTTTGAAAGACATTTACAAACTGTTTAGCAAGTCGCCAAAAAAAAAAAGAAAATATTTTGCATGATATTCAATCATTAATCAATGATCCAATCCTCAAGATTCCAGAATGCATTGAAGTGAGATGGTTATCTCATTATAAGATAGTGAATGCTGTCTTCAGGAGCTTAAAGTCAATTTTGATGGCTTGTGAGGATATCCACAAAGAAGGGACAGACCTTGCATCACTTGCAGGGGGCATCTTGCTGGAAATCAGAAATGAGAGATTTCCTTGTCACCTGTTATGTAATGAATGAACTCCTTAGTGCCCTCTTATCTTAGCAATGCTTTGCAAAAGAAGGACTTTAGTATGACCAAAGTTATCCCCCTAATTACTGGAACAAAATTGCACCTGCAAAATATTGCAAATCAGTGTGGGACGTCAATAGTGAACTTACAAAAAAGCGTCGGTGTGAAATAGTGAGAAGTTGCAGCTAAAGATGCGCGCTGATGCTTGATGAAATAAGAAAAATGCATTTAAAGGGATGAAGATATACTGCGATAGTGTAATCGAAGAAATTGAAGAAAGGTTCAACGACAAATCAATTGATATAATGATATTTGCTAGTCACTTTGAGACGTTTCACTCATTAACAAATTACCGGATATTGAAGTTTGCGAAAATTTTGTGACAGATTCGATCTTAATGAGAAGTGTACATAGCTGACCTGAAATCTTAACTTTTATATCAATTCCATGCTCGAAAGCGAAATATTTAAAGCAGATGAAAGTCCATTGTCGAAAATATTGGAAAGGGACGTGGGATATTGCGAGTTACAAAAGCTCTGTGAAATCCTTCTTGTTATTCCTGTAACGACAGCCTCGGTAGAAAGATCGTTCAGTACTATGAACCGAATACTAAGTAAGACAAGAAATAGAATGCTGACAGAAACCTTAATGCATTGTATGACGATAAGCATCGAGGGGTCTGAGATTCCAACTGAGGATTTTCTAAAAAAAAAAAAAAACAGTAGACTTGTATGCGACGAAGAAAACTCGCCGTATACTATTCCTTTAAATTTACTTTTTAATACTAATACCCCTAACTTACTAAGTACTAACGTCGGGGCTACGGCCTACGATATATATATAAAGATATTTATATATATATATTATATATATATATAATAGTATTATATATATATATAATATAATATATATATATATATATATATATATATATATTATAATATATATGATATATATATATTATATTTATATGTATAATAATATTATATTAGATATATATATATATATATATTAATATAATATATATATATATATATAATATATATATATATATATCTTATATATTTATATATATATATTATATATATATATATATATATATATATATATATAATCTATTTTTAAAAAAGATCTATTTCCTTATTTGAAAAAGTCTTATTACTCATATATATTTTAACCACTGCAGCTAATATATAATATATAATATATAGATATATATAATAAATATATATTATAATATATATAATAGAATATATTATATATATATATATTATACATAATAATATAATATATATATATTATATATATATATATATATATATATATATATATATTATATATATGATATATATTATATAGTATATATATATATATATATATATAGTATATATATATATATATATTATTAGATTTAGACCGAATATTCGCATGTTTTTCAATATCCGCATTTACTTTCACATTCTCAGATATTAAAAATAAATTATTTGCATTCCCACTCGGATACTTGCGAATATGAATTAAAAACGGCCTGATTGGACTTGTTAGAAAATGTAGCTACTTTAGTGATAAATTGCTTAGAATGAGTTGACTAATGCCGTCTCAAGGTAGGGCCAGTAATTTGAGTCACATTCGAAGTTAGCATTTTCATGGACATATACGTGTGAGTATATACTCTCTATATCAACTTTTGAAGCAATTACGCAATGACATCCTCATCCAGTGTAGTTTGGAATTGCTTCGATACTGTTTTTTCCCTTGTCATCGCAAACCGTATATTTTGCAATCGTAATTATTCTCGGAAAGGAAGAACGACATGTGGGTTGACAAAACTATCTAAGCAGCAAACACAAAGAAGATGTAGAAAGGAAAATGAGTAAAAGGGAAAAGGATCTTCAATACCAGCTCTAAAAATGAAGCAGATTACACTTGAAACTCAAATAGAAATACAAAGATATGGGACGCTAAAACGAAATAGCACAAAGGATGGATATAGTAAATTTGCAGAAATTATAATAATGGACGATCTTCTTTTCCTCATGTTGAAAATCTTGGCTTTGTACATTTAATGAAAGTAGCTATCTCTTTCAACACAGTACGTCAAATGAAATATTACAGAGATATTATTTGCAAGAAAATGCATGACTGCGTTGAAACAAAAGTTTTAGAATTAATAACCTTAATCAAATAATCATCTACGCTCCTTTATTCACCGACGAATGGTAAGCTACTCAATCAGCAGCTTTTATGCTTTCTCTGAGTAGTTGTGCTCTGAACCTCTCACTGAACGTCACACAGGTGTATATGTTGGCGAAATGGAACCTATCTCCAGACGATGTTCACTGTTATGAAAGATGTGGTGCCAATACTGAGAAAGCTCTGTTTCTTTCTTGAGTGAACAACATAAACTACGCCAATCAACATTAGAAATGTTGTAGCATTTCAAATAATAGTCAGCGAAGTTTTTTCTAAACGTAGGTCAATTGCGGCACACTTTAATCATTCGATCTTGGCTCAGTAAGAACTAAAGAAAATACAGGCCAGAACTAACGTTCCACAACTTTCAGTAATACATTACGTTACTTTGCAAATTATGATGAGGATGCAGGACGTGATGAATCTCTCTACTTGTACGGCAGCTTTAATAATAAAATAAATATCTTAACATCCCATGACAATTGTATTCTAACCAATTGTATCATTGTACTCCAATCATTTGAAAATATCACTGACTTAGTTTTTAGCTTTCATAGTGGATGGTTGTGTTTGTGTTTGCTCTGTTGTGTATTTGTCTTTTATTTATAATTTTGGTTATTAGTGAGTGTTTTATTTTTTTAAGCACATCTAGTGTTTTAAGTGTCATATTGGTCTAGTGGTTTTAATTGGGTATTATTACCCACGAATAAACTTTTTTTTTTTTAAAGATAAGTATAGTTTTGACGATTTAGATTTTTGAACCGTTAAATATTGTTCAATATTTAGGTTTTAATTAAATGGTTCTTACTTTATCTCTTTGTTTACATTTTAATTTTCCCAATTATCAGTACCTCTGATCATAATCTCGTAGCTCTTAATTATAATTCTTTTTCTCCAGCAGCTTACTTACTTGGTGACATTGCGTCGCTTCTTTGGTAACTATCATTGAAATAATTCTGTTTTGGTTCGGAGAACGACTCGGTGTCTGCTGAAAAGGTAAGAGGGTGATCACCGAAGTGATGAGCAGGTTCATTCCAATTTCAACGCAATCTATTTCTTCCCAAAATCCATGATTCGATGGCGCGTGTTCTCGTGCCACTCAGGAAAATGACTGCGAATCGGTCATAGGAAAACTCTCTTTCTCCTATTACTCTTACCAATTTTCACTCTGCTCGTAATCGTTGCACTAATATTATTCGATAGGGTAGGCGTACTTTCACTAAATGGAAGTGCTCTAACCTTCTTGGTTCTCCTACTGATTAAAATTCCTGGCCTCTTACCAAAAACCATCTCGCATAACTTCTGTAAATCTGCCTTTCCTCCTCTTATTCATTCTCATTTGATATGTAGTTAACACTCCATCTAAAAAGACTTATCTCTTTGGCCTTCGCTTTTCATCTAATTCCACCCTGGACGATCTTGGCATCCCTCCTCCTACCCCTTCTCTTCTCAGGTGTCCCATGTCCCTGCCTGTGATTACAAATGACCAGGTGATTGGGATGGTGAGATCTATGAAAGTTTAAAAGGCTAGCGGCCCGGATGGTATTCCTCCCTTTGTTTTGAGGAAATTTGCTTCTGAGCTGGCGCCTCTATTCGTTCAACTTTATTCTTTGTGTCTCAATATTAATACTCTCCCTTAGTGTTGGAAGCTCGCATATGTTAAACCAATCCCGAAAAGAGTAGCCGCTCGAGACTTTTAACTATCTCCCTATAGCGTTCACTTGTTTTCTGTCTGAAATATTTGAAACTTTCCTAAACTCTCAATTCCTAGATCATTTGGAATCTCATTCTCTTCTTTCTGATCACCAGTATGGCTTTTGACGTTCGAAGTCAACTGATGACAAACTATCCTGTCTCACTGATTTATGATCTTCTGCTCTTACGGACTTTGGGGAGACTTATGTGGTGAAGCTTGACATATCGAAAGGTACCCTAAAAGCTCCCTTACTTTGAGTTTCTTCTTTCTCTTTTCTTAGTCATGTCTCACTTTCATTCAGATCCTTCCATATCGGCACTTGTTGATAGTGATAGATACCTCTTCTTCCTTTTCTGTCAATTGTGGTGTTTCACAAGATTCAGTTATACCTCCTACTTTCTTTTTTTTTCTTTTTTTTTTTTTACTTTTCATCAACGATATTCTCAGCTGAATTTCTAATTCTGTCCTCTCTTATGCCGATTATTCAACTCTCTATTCTTCTATTCATTTCAAATCTGCTCCATCTTTTATATGTAGACTTACTTCTGGACTTCAGCTTTCCGATTCTATTCTTATCTTTCTGAGCGGGGTTTCCTGGTGGGGCCGCCATACCTTGTCAAATTTAACGCATTGAAATCTCAATTCTTTATATCTCCCTCTCGAAAACACCTCCCAACTTTCCTATCTCTTTCGACGGCTTTAAATACTCACCTACAGGTGTTAGAGGGAGTTGACGTCTTGCATTCCTCCGCCACTGCGTCGCCCTCGTAGCACAATGAGTGATCTTGTTGCACATGAATTTTGTGTGAAAATTGAGAACCCTAGTCTTGCTCGTTGTGGTGCCTCCTTTCCAGCCACCACTTCTATGTGGAACTCCTTACCATCATATGTTTTTCATTCTATATTTAATCTTCCTCTCTTCCTGCGCTCACCTGAGAGATTTGCGTTAGACTTATGTTTGGGAGGTTCTTATCTCACTATCTATGCTGCCAATACTTGAAACGGGCTCTGCCCGTGAGTGGTGATAACTTGTAAAAAAGAAAAAGAAAAAACACTTGCCTTCCTCTCGTAATCACTCTGAAGAGAGTATTAATATCCTCAGACAACGACAGTCAAGGAATAAATATGATGAGAGACAATATTGAGATCTTTTTCTCCTTATTGTACCATTAACGGTGGAGACAATGAACATCGGGAATGGAAAACTATTTGTTTATCTATCGCTTTGTAAATTATGATAAACATCGGAATGGGAATATGAGACGTGCTAGGCGTGTTTACGCTAAACTTGACCCTATAATGCCTTTATCCTTAATTTTCTTGCTCCAAAAGGAAATAGAGCCTTGCAAAAAAAGTAAAATAAAATAATAATAATAAATAAAATTAAATAAATAAAATATCCTAGCAACCAACTTCTGTCAACATGCTTTTCCTATTTTTTTCTTTGATGGAACTGTAGCTAATACTCCTGCTGGAGGGGCATATATATATATATATATATATATATATTATATATATATATATATATATATATATATATATATATATATATATATATATATATATATATATATACTATATATATATATATATATATATATATATATTAATAGTTTTTGTTAGAGGACATGAGGTCTGAAGGGGGAAAAGAAATGGCTTCTTTTCCATTTCAAAGTATTTAATTAATCTTCTACGGTATATAGAATGAAAAAAAGGAAGAAGAAAAAGAAAGAGATAATTTTTTTAATTTCGTTTCATTATATTATTACGAGCGCGTGCACA
This sequence comes from Trachelipus rathkii, assembly GCA_015478945.1. Classification (NCBI taxonomy): domain Eukaryota; kingdom Metazoa; phylum Arthropoda; class Malacostraca; order Isopoda; family Trachelipodidae; genus Trachelipus; species Trachelipus rathkii. The sequence continues at coordinate 17,470 of JABUQX010118762.1, read as the reverse complement.
CTCAAACACACACACACACACACACACACACACACACACACACCACACACAATTACACTCTCTCTCACACATAACACACACGCACCTATATATATATATATATACATAATAATAATAATAATAATAATAATAATAATAATATGTATGTGTAATAATAATAATAATAATAATAATATATGTAATAATAATATAATATAATATAATAATAATAATAATATTAATAATAATAATAATAATATAATAATAATAATAATATGAATAATAATAATAATATGTAATAATATGTATATGTATATAATATATAATAATAACATAATAATAATATATATATAATAATAATATAATAATATCTAATATATATATATAATAATATGTATATATAATATAATATATAATATATGTATATATATATATATATATATATATGTAATAATATATAATAATATGTATATATAATATTAATAATAATAATATATATATATAATATAATAATATCTAATAATACATGTAATATATATACATATATATATATATATATATATATATATATATATATATATATATATATATATATATATATATATATATATATATATATATACCATATACATATATATATATATATATATATATCAATCTTCTACTATGATTCAGTTTTCTTAAACTCTAATCCTTTTCCATATTCGTTTAAACTCTTTCCTCCGATCACCTTCTTATCTCTATATTCTATTTTATCTCCAAGTCTTCTGCAGGAAAGACTGCCGCCTACGGGGGGGGGGACTTTTTGCTACTTCGGTGCTGCTGACTGGTAGGACTTGCTTTCGTACTTCTTTGATTTAACATGGAATGACTACTGCTTCCGTGACAGGGGAACCTCGGAGTATGCTCGAGCGAATTACCGAGGTGATTCTCTGTGGTATGGAGACCCACTTTCCATATTATTTCCTCTCAACTAAACTTAACAATAAATAACCGTCGTCTTTAATACTTCAGAAACCCATGTTACTTATATTTCATCCCAGAATCGTGCAAAATCTATTCTCCCTGACACTAAAAGCTCTTTTCTCCGTAGAAAATGAAATAATATTAATGGTCCGTCTTCCTCAACTCCTTTCTGTCACTTTGCTGGAAATGTTAACTCTAACTTTGCTTCTGAAACCTCTTTCCCCTTCTTAGTATTTTCCGAAAGGACACGATGTCGCTTTACTGTCCGCTAAAGCTGAACTCTTCGTTCAGACCTTTGCTTCTAATTCCATCTTAGATAATTTCGAAGCTTTTCTTCATTCTTAACCTTCCTCCAACCCATTTATGCCTAATATTGTGTTTTTACCTAATGATGTTATATCTGTTCTATTTAAGCTTAACACTAAGAAGTAGTATGATCCTTGTGCTTCTAAGCTTGCACCCTGCCTTGGTAAACTATTCTGTCTTCGTCTTTCTTCTTAGACCTTCCTCTCTAGTTGGAAATGCGCAATCATTCAGTCTGAGCCGATAAAAGGGGACCCCCTCTCAACCCTCAACTATCATCCTGTCGCTTAAACTTATGGTCTTCCTAAAGCTTTTGAATCTATCATTTACAGAAAGATTTAGAAACATCTCAATTCTTCAAACCTTTTTCTCTTTATGCCAGTATGACTTTCGTAAGAAGAGCTCTGCAGGTGATCTTCTTTCTTTCTCTTCTTTCTGATTCTTGGTCCTCTTCCCTTCTACATTTCGGTGAATCTTTCGGTGTTGCGCCAGACATATCGCAAGCCTTCGATAGAATATGACACAAAAACTCTGATTTCTAAACTTATCTCCTTCTGTATCTTTCCTCCTCTCTGTGACCTCCTCTTTGATTTCCTTTCCGATCGTCCAACAGAAGCTGTTGTAGACGACCACGGTTCATCCTTTAAATCTATAAATAGTGGTGTTCTTCAGGGTTATGTTCTATCCCCAACTCTTCATGAATGACCTACTCTGGATTACTTCATCTATCCACTCCTATGCTAACGACTCCACCCTTCATTACCCCCCTTCATTTTGACCGACGTCCCTCCCAACAATGATATGCTCACGCTAGGAGGGCACCCTTGGATCAATAAGCTTCTGATCATCCTCGAATTTGTAATTGGGGGGTATTGAGAACAAGGTTGTTTTTAATGTCTCAAAAACTCAGTTCCTCTATCTTTCTACTCCACATAGTCTTCTACACAACTATAACTTCTTCTTCTTCTTTAATATTCTTGGGGTCTCTTCTCTTTCTAAACAAGTTTCTAAGAGGTTGGGCGTTTTTAGACGCCTTAAAAATTTCTTCACGCCACCCTAGTTCCTTACTCTTTATAGAGGTGTCGTTCGCTCCTGTATGGAGTATACCTCACACATATTTTTCATTAAAAGTTCACACCTCACTGGCATAGCCCTATTCTAGGAGGGGAACTTCTCTAGGTAATTTCTACCTAGGATCCGGACTAGGGATCGAACCCGAGCCCTTGCCATGCGACTCTGTCGCTCTACCGATTGAGCCATGGTAGCGTGGTGATGATTCCACTCCCGATGTGGAGTCTAGAACTTTTCGTCTCATTAACTCTCCTGCCCTCACTAACTCTCGCCAATCTCTTCAATCGCACACCTCCTCCATTGAGAAGAGTTCGTGTGACACGCATTTCTATCTATTCTCATCCTTTCTCTATCCAACTCTCTCTGACCCCGAGACTTGACAGCTATGCTCAATCTTACATGTATTCTACTGGTAAAATATGGAACACACTCACCTTTGCCTATTTTCGCAACCGTCTTTGACTTTACAGACTTTCAAACTCCATGTATCGGGGCATATCTGCCATTAAATTGAATCTGTTTCGGGTACTCCCCCTTCAACTCTGGTGGAATTAGGCAAGATTTTGACCTATGCCCACCAGAGGTGATATAATATATATATATATATATATATATATATATATATATATATATATATATATATATATATATATATATATATATATATATATATATATATATATATATATATATATATATATATAACATATATATATATATAAGGGTGTCAAAAAAATGTACTAACACATTGACTGCTTTTTGTTTTTCAGGTATAACTACTGTAGCAGAATGGCAGGAGATCAACTTAGCTTTGAAGAGAGAAAGTTTGTCCTTAAATGCTATTGGACCACCGGAAACGCCACGGAAGTGCAAAGACGGTTCAGAAGGGAGTTCGATAAACCGCCACCAACGCACCGGACCATTGCCCGCATCAGAGAGAAATTTGAAGCAGATGGAACCGTTCACAACGTCAACAAGAAATGTTCTGGACGACCACGGACATCCACCAACCCTGCAAAGGAAGAGCAGGTACAGGAAATCCTCATCCGATCCCAACAGAAATCTCTACGACAAACGGCTCGGTAGACAAACATCTCAAAAGATAGCGTCCATCGCATCTTGAAGTGTCTACTCCTACATACTACCTTCTCCATGCTCTCAATGAAGACGATCCGGACCGGAGAATTCAATTTTCTGAATGGTACCTGGCTATAAAGATGCAGGGTTTCCACACAAAATTGTCTGGAGCGATGAGGCCACCTTTAAATTAAATGGCTCGATTAATCGCCATAATTGTACCCTACTGGGGTCCTGTAAATCTCCATGTTAAAGCTGAACACCATTAAACCTACCAGGGGTAAATGTGTGGTGTGGGATTTCAGCATTGGGCCTCATGACCGTTTTTTTAACGGAGCGGTTGATGGGGAGAGGTACCTAGCCTTGCTGCAGGAGTCGGTCGGTCCACACATTGACGAGATGTTTGGTGACGGCGTGATTTTACTTTCAGCAAGATGGAGCACCTCCCACTACCATCGCGATGTAGAGCTCACCTCAATGCAGCATTTCCAAACACATGAATTGGACGAAGGGGTAGTAATTGAATACCCTGCACGTTCCCCAGATCTCCCGCCAATGGACTTCTTTTTGGGGATACCTCAAGAACAGAGTTTATCGCTCAAACCAGAACGATAAATACATTGAAATTGGAAATCTAAAGACAATGTCGCAACATTCCAAATGAATTGTTTCGTGTCGTTTGCGACTCCTTTGGTTCGCGTTATCAGCTGGTCAATGCGGATAATGGCGGCTATCATTTTGAACACTTGCGAACATGATTCTTTAAATACATGTATGTTCTGTAATTCAAACCTTTAAAATTGTCACTATGTTCATAAATAAAGTTTGTACAGTCTTTCAAGATGTTAGGTACATTCTTTTGGGACACCTATATATATATATATAAATATATATATATATATATATATATATATATATATTAATAACTACTATATATATAATATATATATATATATAATATATATATATAAATATATATATATATATTTATATATATATATATATATATATAATAATATAATATAATATATATATATATAATATATATATATATATATATATATATATATATATATATATATATATAATATATATATATGTATAATAATATATAATAATATATATATATATAATAATAATAATAATTAGTATGTATGTAATGTGTATGTGTAATAATGTGTGAATAATAATATGTATGTATTAATAATAATGTAATAATAATAATGGCATAATAATAATAATAATAATAATAATAATATAATAATAATAATAATAATAATAATAATAATAATAATAATAATAATATAATATGTATAAGATTTTTATGTAATAATAATAATATCATGATAATAATTTGTATATGTAATATGTATATGTAATAATAATAATAATATAATAATATGTAATATATGTAATAATAATTTAATAATATGTATAATAATAATAATAATAATAATAATAATAATAATAATAATAATAATAATAATAATAATATATATAATAATATAATAATAATAATAATATGTAATAATAATAATATATATAATAATAATAATAATAATAATAATAACATG
>JABUQX010118762.1:5000-7500 GCA_015478945.1 Trachelipus rathkii | reverse complement strand
AAACAATAAATATTAAGAGTCATAAAGCCAAAGTGTTAGAGTTGGTTCAAAAGATATATAAGAAGTTGTGTGAAAGATCATTCAGTAGATAGACATAAAGAAGCTTTGCAATTACACGCATTGGAAAACAACCCTGTTTTCTTTTAACACAATTTGTAAATTGCAAAGATCAGCTCCTAAGTTGCTTCTAAGGCTATCCCTAGTGGGTAATTAGTCATTTGTTGTTGAATGAGTCGTCTTTCAAAATTAAAAAGCTGAGTAGTGATAGTGATGAGTTTTTCGCAGCCTAAGAGTGGAGAGAGAGACCGTAGTAACAGAGGCAGATCATTGATGCAAAAATATAAAAAAGAGATGGAATAGAACAGAATTTCAGAAGAACACTCACATTATTATGGAGCAGATTTTTAAAAAGGATAAATGGTGGTTATTCCGCTGGGCTAGCAGCCATATAACTACTGGAACGAAAGACAGAAGAAGGAGGTAAAATACCAAAGTGGAGGTGTTTAGATATTAAAGCTTACAGAGTGCCAGCAGCTCCAGGGCCAGCCAGCAGGCAGAAAAAGATCACCCAGTGAAGAGAAGAGATCAGCAGAGAGTTCAAGAGAAGGAAAGAAGACAATAATATTCGAGAAAGAATCCATAATGGCACCTCCAGAGAGGTGAGATTAAAAGATTTTAAGATGTTCTAATCTTCTTATTAAGAAATAGACCCAAGAAAAGTTTAGAACAGATTAAAGAAATAGGGCTCCAGGTGGCTGAGTCAGCTGATGTCTGAACCCAGCTGGGCAAAAGTGAATGAATTTGGCTTTTCTCAGCATGCAGAAGTGGAGCGAAGTTTATAGAAAGAGCGCTACAAGGGAAAAGTCTGCTTGAAATCATTTCAGCAGTGTTTCCTCGCTTCTGAATCTCTTAAAAAGAAGCCTGTAGTGAATGTAGTTATTTTGGCTGGCCGAAAGCCGAAGTGAAGGCTGCTCAACCCTCTGGCGTGGCCTCAGGAAAGCTGGCGGTATAAGCGCAGCTTAGTAGGCAGTAGTACTGACAGAGAGCATCACTATTAGAGCCGTACGAGTCTCTCAAAATTTTCAGAATATGAAAACCTAAGTTGATTCTATCTTAAGCCAAATTTTAAACAAATGTATGGTATTAAAATCAAAATACTATATAAATAAACGGAATGTAATTTATCAAATTATTGATTGAAATCAACGAATTTATTAAGAATTCAATTTCCTTGTTTTAAAAACTATCATGTTTTCTGTATTTTTTCTTTTTCTTTTTAAATTAAGAAATACTTTTTCATTATCCTTATTATATTTTCGAATAGAATTTTGAATTTTTTCAAACAAAAAAAATTATTTTTAATTCTAATGCTTTAAAAATACTATTAACATTTTAATCATTTTAATATCAATCTTAGTTTAATACTAATATTTCGAACTGTTATTAGAAATTACCAAAGAGATTCATTAAGTAACTTACCGTACTTCTAAAGCAATTTTCAATATTTAGTAACATAGGCTTGCAATCTTTTCCCGAATATACACTAGATTTAATAAAGCACCGCAATTTTCCGGAACGCTCCGCACCGCAATTTTCCGGATTGCGCCAAACCGCATCACACGAAGGATGACGTTCACCAGCGCCAAACCGCAAAATCATTTCTTCAGTTATCACCTACATATCATCATCACACCTTTTTTTTTCAACCGCACCGCACCACTGAAGTTATGTCCCACACAGCACCGCTCCACTGCTCCTGTAAGTCTGCCATACGTCTGATCTAAATTATACAGAGATAGACAACATATACTCATATAAAATTCATTTAACTCCACGTAGTTTTTTTACAAGTTTATTTTAATCTAAAAACAAAACACAAAAAACAATAAAAACAACAATAATAAAACAATGAAACAATGGAAAACAATAAAACAATAAAGAAATAAAAACACTAAAACATCAAAAAAAATAAAATTAAAAAAATAAACAAAAAAAACTAGAGAAGTCCTTTAAGCGTTGCTTCCAATTACTCTTGTTTTGGTATGTTTTCCCAATTTCATCATCGATTCATAAATATTTTTGACTTTTCCCAATGTTTTTCATTTCGTAACTATTTAATTATTATTATTATTATTATTATTATTATTATTATTATTATTATTATTATTATTATTATTATTATTATTATTATTATTATTATTATTATTATTATTATTATTATTATTATTATTATTAATTATTATTATTATTATTATTATTATTATTATTATTATTATTATTATTATTATTATTATTATTATTATTATTATTATTATTATTAATGCTTCAAAAACTATGTTCTTTCATATAGTTTCTTGAAAAAATCTTCCACATAATTGTAACCATTCAACTCAAGCTCTTCCCCTTATTCTTGGTATTTTGAAATCAATTTTGGAAAGAACACATTGTTTGTTCCTCTAACTTAAAGGTTTAAGAACAGTGCATTTATATGTTTTACAGA